>BRYA01000081.1:42513-69534 GCA_030267965.1 Triparma columacea | reverse complement strand
ACTATAACACTTCCACAATTCTTCAAAACTCCATACATATTTAAACACTACCATAACACTCACAAACCACTATAATTCTACCACATTTCTCCAAAACTCCATACATATCTACTACACTTCCTCAATACTCACAAACCACTTTAACATTTCAACAATACATCTATTATGCTTCTTAAATACTCACAAACCAATATAATACTCCCAAAATACACAACATACACCTAACCACTTACATATTAATCAAAACCATAACAAATCAAATCAATTTCTCCTACAAATGTTGCTGCCCTATTAGTCACCCCCCATCCTCATCTGGCAAAACACTGCTTACTTTGGCCTTCCCACCTCCTAACCTTATAATATCTCCACCATCAGCGCCTCCAACACTTGCTCTCCTAATACTTGCTCTCACAACACCTGCTAGACCACCCTCAGCTTCAGCATCAACACTTGCTCTCCTGACACTCTCTCTCCTTCTAGCATCTCCATCTGCTGGAAGAAAATCTACAGGTATCTTAGCCTTCATCACATCAGTAAACCACTCTGGCCTCTCCTCTTCCCATTTGGCCCAGTTTAACTTAACCCATTTCTTAATTTCTTCTTCAATTGAGACCCAATGATGTTTTGACCTTTTAAAGACTGAAAACATTATTGCATCACTTTTTCCTTCAAGGAAATATGACATTGTCTTGTCCTTCCCTCTTTGTATGCTCCAAAAAGTGTGTAAGTACTTCTTCTCAATATTCAAAAAGAAGACAGCAAAGCATAGGGTAGTTATTGGTATGAAATAGTTCATAATCGATGATGCAGTATAAATTGCCTTCTCATTAACATGAGGAGTAGCTATATTTATTGACACTGGCAGGCTCCCCATTGTCAATACAAGACCAAACAACCAATAAACTCCCCCAACTTCATTAGGATGTCTAAAATGCACCATTGAAGTGAAGTCTACAATGATCTTTACAATCACTCTAAATAAAATAGTATTCAAAATCTCAGCCTTACCCCCCACTGGCAACCAGTACCAAAAGTCTCCCCTCAGAATCTTCACAAGAATGTAAAGACCGAGGTCCAATCCAATGTAGAGAAATGCCCAATTAACTCCCATCAACCCAAGAAGGACTATTGTTGTACATCTTATTAGAAGCATCCCTGCTGTCAAGAGCATCATAGACACAAACACTACTGTTCTCTTGCTTGCTTTTGCAGGTATATAACCGTAGAAATCTGATGTCTGTTCTCTCTTAGCAGGGTCTGTGTCGAAGTCATAACTAATTGTTGCAGAGACAAAGCCTGTTGTAATAGCTGACACTGCAACTGAAAGCCATGCTGAAGGTCCAACCTCTTTGTCACTGGTTGCTATAGCCATTAGTTGGATTATCACTCCAGGGATTGCCTCAGCAAACATCTCATACATTTTCATAACTGTCAACTCAAACATTGGGTCAAATTCAGCCTCAACCTCTTGCTTTGCCCCAGTTGCTACCCTGTAAGCATCAACTGCAGGCTTGTACCCAAGCAAGATTGGAATACACTCTTTTAACACCCTTTTCATCCCCAACTTCCTATTTTGTCCCCAAACAGCAAATATCTGAAGCCCAATTGACACTACCAAACTTGCCAAAGAAGCTTTGAAGTACCCATCCTTCTCATCACTCCCAAACATGTACGTCACATACACATCAGTCACTAAATCAGCCATACTGGTTATCGCCCCAACTGTCACCCTCAACTTCAACCCCCAAGGAACTTCCTCCAAAAGCCTGTAGCTAATTGTCTCAAGCATAGGTCTGAACCATTCATACTCATCATCAAGCTCTTGTAGAGCAGGGAAATTTAAGATAAAGGCATCAACAGCAGCAACTGGCTGAGTATTAATAGCCAAACTCCTCGCTAGAGACTCTCCAATCTGCGTTCCCTCCTTCTCTCCCAGCTCTATAGCCTTACCCTCTACCTTCCTCAACTTACTCAGCTTGTTCTTGACAACAGCGCCAAGCATTGGTGTGACAAACACATATTTCTCTGCAGCCTGTCTGAGAACATAGTTTGACCTTATAAATAACTTCAATGCCTCCTCCTTTGTCATTCCCTTTTTCCTAAAACTCAATGCAATCAGCAGTTGCTCCCCCAACAACTTTCCTATTTTGTTAGGATCTAAACCTGCATAGTCTTGTGTAGTATCATTCTCAGCTAGTGGAGAAACCAATGCACCTCCATTGTCCAAGCTAACACTTGCTCTCCTAATACTTGCTCCCAAAGCACCTGCTAGACCATCCTCAGCTTCAGCATCAACACTTGCTCTCCTTACACTCTCTCTCCGTCTAGCATCTCCATCTGGTGGAATGAACTCTACAGGCACTGTAGCTTTCCTCACATCAGTAAACCACTCTGGCTGCTCCTCTTCCCATTTTGCCCAATTTAACCCAATCCATTTTTTAATTTCTCCTTCAATTGAGACCCAATGATGTTTTGACCTTTTAAAGACTGAAAACATTATTGCATCACTTTCTCCTTTGAGGAAGTATGCCATTGACATATCCTTAGATCTCTTTGTGCTCCAGAAGGTGTGCAAGTACTTTTTTTCAATGTTCAAAAAGAAGACAGCAAAACACAGGGTTGTTGTCAGTATGGAATAATTCACAATTGATGACGCAATATCAATTGCCTTCTCACCAACATAAGGTGAAGCTAAATATATGGACATTGGAAGGCTTCCCATTGTCAACACAAGACCAAACAACCAATAGGCTCCTCCAACTTCGTTAGGATGTCTAAAATGCACCATTGAAGTAAAGTCTACAATGATCTTGACAATCACTCTTATTAAAATACTACTCACAATTTCTATGTGCCCCCCTGCAGGAATCCAGTACCAAAAGTCTCCCCTCAATATCTTAACCAACAAATACAAACCAAGGTCAGCGCCAATGTAGAGAGAGGCCCACCTACCTCCCATCAACCCAAGAAGAACTATTGTTGTACACCTTATTAGAAGCATCCCCGCTGACAACAGCAACATGGACACAAACACTACTGCTCTCTTGCTTGCTTTTGCAGGTATATACCCATAGAAGTCTGGTGACTTTTCTCTCCTAGCAGGTTCTGTGTCCCAGTCATAACTAATTGTTGCAGAGGCAAAGCCTGTTGTAATTGCTGACACTGCAACTGAAAGCCATGCTGAAGTTCCAACACCTTTGTCACTGGTTGCTATTGCCATAAGTTGGATGATCACTCCAGGGATTGCTTCAGCAATTATCTCAATAACTTTCATACATGTCATCTCATACATTGGGTCCACTGCAGCTCCAACCTCTTGCTTTGCTCCAGTTGCGACTCTGTAAGCATCAACTGCAGGCTTAAATCCAATCAAAATAGGAAACCACTCCCGCACCACCCTCTTCATCCCCAACTTCCTGTTTTGTCCCCAAACACAAAACATCTGCAACCCAACTGACACTGCCAAACTTGCCAAAGAAGCCTTAAAGTACCCATACTTCTTATCTTTCCAAAACTTATGTGTCACATACACATCAGTCAGCAAATCAACCATGCTTGTGGCAGCACCAACAGTTACCCTTGCCTTCAAGCCTAACTTTGACTTCATGAATAGTTTCATAACTATATCTTCAAGCATGGGCCTTAACCACACATGCTCATTCATAACCTCCTGCACTTCAGTGAATTGATGCGCCCATTCGTCAACAGCATGTGCTGCACTTGCTGTGGTTAACATGACTGCTTTCATTGCACTCCCAATCTCCCAACCCCTGGCTTCCTCCTCACTCTTATCTTCTCCCTCATTTGTCGCTCTCCTTTTGAATTTGTTCATGACCACAGCATACAGCATAGTTCTCATGAAACCATGCTGCTCCGTAGTCTCTCTCAGTGCCCTATTGGCAGCAATAAATTGCCTTATGACCTCTACCTTACTGTCCCCAACTTTCCTTTTCTTCACTCTCTCCATCAGCTGCTCTCCAAACCTCCTCCCATCCTTCTCCCTAGCATCAGTGCTCTTCAGCAGATTGTCAAAGTAGTAAGCAGCATCAGTTGCTGTGCCCAGGTGCTTGATTACACTCTTTTTGCTGGCAGCCTTTCCTAAACCCTCCTGTCTAGTCACCATTTCAACATCTGTCTTCATCTGGCCAGCTTCTGATATCCTTACAGCTGTGAGACGCCCTTCGTGTTCAACTGTGATTACAAGTGTCTTGTTGTTAACTCTGTGAAGCTCAAGCTCGGATTTCAATCTGCTCTGGACGTCCCAGAAGAATGCTGCAACTTCCTTGTGAGATGCACTCACAGTTATTGAAGTCTTCCCCCACCCCATTCCCTTCTCTGCCTTTATCAATGTCTGTCCAGTCAAACCACTACTGATCTCTCGAGCTCCATCAATCTCATCAAAATGACTTTCAATCCCTGGTGCTCCCTCAATTGCAATCTCCTCAAACTTTGCAATGATCTGCTGTCTCTTGAAGGCGTCAATCTCTTTGCTCTTTTCGAACTTCTTCCTCAAGTCTGAGACTTGTGCAAGAAACCTTAGTGCAAGCTTGTTCACAATGGAGGAGAAGAAAATACCACCAAGATCTACCTTTGTTGTGAAAGTGACTGATGTTTGTGGCACACCTCCAATAGGGTCAAGCGGCTCAAACACCCATACTGTGTGTGCCTTCCCTAAAACATTTCCAGCCTTAATTGGAAAGTCTACCTGAAGCTCCTCTGTGTCTGCAACGTCAATGATAACTTTGCCGTCATCTTGCTTGCACCAGGTAATTTTACTCCTTCCCTCACGTGGATTAAAACCAGGGAGACCAAGTTCCCTCGTTGTTATGTAGTAGTTGGTGTGTGGATTAACTTTGATGACTTTCAAGAAGGTAACTCCTCGTTTTTTGGACTTTTTTGTGTCCTCTCGATTGCCTAAAGTAGCAAACCCACTAGCAGCACACTCTTCCACACTCGCATCAACCACAGTAGTCGCAAATCCAGTCCCACTACTTGCCCCATCAACATGAACTAGCTTCATCTTGACCCTCTCGTCAGGACTCTTACAATCATCAAAGTTCTTGTCCACCTTGCACTTCTCGTAGAACTCCTTCCCCTTTCTGATTGCCGCTTTCTCCTCATCTGTATAATCTTGGGTTTCATTCTTGATGATATTGGCAAGGGATGCTAATGCAGCTTTGTCAACCTCTTCATCTTGCCCAAAGGTATCTGATAACATTTTGATTACACCAAGCTGTTTTGCTGCATTTCGATTGATTAAGTAAATTGGCACTTTTCCTCCAGCATTTGTTGACTGGTGTAACAAAATGTTGCACTGAGGCAAACTGCCGACACTTGAGGTATTCTCAAGTGAAACTAACCCTGTTGAAGTCCCTCTTACCATCTTGCCCAAGCCTCCACCGTAGTCAATTGACCTGTCTTCAGGGACCCAACCAACTGCGACTTTGCCATTCTCAACTTTCCACAACCACTTCATTACAAACTCTCTGTTGTGAAGAGGAAAAGGGGTGTTCTTCACTGTTGCAAACACCTTCTCATGCAACCCTCTCTCTCTTTCCCTCACCTCAAGCCTTGCAGGCTCCCCTTTCTCTCTGCTATTAAGCATCCTCTCCCTGCTGCAATATTCAAAGAGCCAAGCAGCTGCTTCTTCTGCAGTGCAATCAACTGTGCCAAAAGCTCGCCCTAGAGCAGCGTGATGGTGGCCCTCCTCATTCTGCTTGTACTTGATCTCCATCTTCACTCCCTCATAAGGTGACTTAAGAGGCTGCCACCCTCCTTTCTCCTCCCCACTAAAGAGCTTCTCAAAACCCATTGGACCTTTTAAAGTTGCCCAACTCTTCCAGCTCGTTTTCTTCAAGCTCTTAGTTTTTCCTCCTTTCTCCTGCCCACCAAAGAGCTTCTCCAACTCCCCAAAGACCTTCTTCTGGTCCTCCTCCAACTCAACACCCTCCCTCATCCTCTCCACCAAGGCCCCCCTGACCTCAGCATCAACCTCCTTCCCATTCCTCCTGAACTTGTTCTTCAACCTGTTGGCCTCAACAAGCTGATTCTTTGCAAGGTAGTCGATTGCTTTATCCATCAGTGTCTTTGTAAGGCCTTTGAAATGCAGATCAACTGTCTGAATACGTGTCACCCTACATACATTTGGAGCAATCTCGTTGAAGAAGTAGGCACCTGTAGTCTCTGCCAGCTCAAATCCCTTCTTGCTGAGGTCCTTGAAGCCTCCTCCTGGGTACTCTGTCAGTGGCGCAAATCCCAACAAGTAGGCTGCCTTGCCACTGCTCAACTTGATTTGCTTCCACACGAACCAATTCTCAAATAGTCTATTGGTGGCGGCAGGGACCTTCTTACCTGCATGATAATGCACACTTCTAGTTCCGTCGACATCCTTCCTGATTGTCCTTGGCAAGTTCCCATCTTTTTGGAAGTGTTTTAAAGACTTCTCCAATGTGTCAAGCAGAAATTGCTCTGCCAACATACCCTTTGCTGACTTGTCCACAGTGACCCCAAAGGCTGCCCACACGTTGTCTTCCTCTCTCCACAGGAACTTGTCAATGCCCTCTTTCAGTGTCCCTTTGACTCTCTTCCCCTTTGTGTGGAGTTCCTTCTCTAGCCTCCCAACCCTCTCCAGCATTGCCCCCTCCTCAATTGTAAGAGGTGGTACATTAGGCATGACCTCTTCCACAAAGTGCACCTTCCTCCTTTCATCAATGACACCAGGCTGTCTGAACTTCTTCTTAACCTCCTCCATGATACCCTTTACTGCTGCATACGCAGCCTTGACGTCTCCCTTCTTGACCCTGCCACTGTTCCTGCCTTCAACACTAGATGTCCTGGATCTCACACTCTCAACGCTTTTGACTTTGCGAACATCAACTTCTGATTTCATCTCTGTCGCTCTCTCCTCTGCTTTGAGAGTTCCCACCATGGTGACTGCAGTTTGCCCAAACTCAAAGTCAGTGAAGCTAAGCTTGCCCTTAATGACACCTCGTTTGACAAACTTGGTATTTGTTGAGGCTAGAATTTCGACAAGCATCGCAGTTGCCTCATCAGAAAGGTCATCCTCATCAAGGGGTGCCAACTCCATAGTGCTCGTTGATTCGTCAGGAGAGACCACTTTGACGTCAAGGAGAAATTCGACAAACTTATTCCCGCTGCCGTAGTGCTGCCAGTAGACAAGTCTGTGAATGACTCCTTCCTTTTCGTCATACTCCTGGAGGGTCTTCCTTTGGAACTTGCCCTGCTCACAATCGGTGAGGAGAAAGCCAATGATCTTGTCGCGCTCGTCGTGGTATACATCAGCAAGCTCCATAACCTTCACATCGACGCCGGTAGAGTTGTCTATGAGGTCTTCAACGGCTCCTCTCTCCTCAAGAAGCTTCACAAGTTTGCCTTGCTCGGGTCCAAGAGCTGCGTAATCGATATCTACGGGGCCGTGTATTATGGAGGGTGTGTGATTGGGGCTAGAAAGGGGCTGCGGGGGGTCTTTATTCCTGACGGTGTTGTCAGGATCTAATGTCATGGACTGAGCGGCAGTGGCGTGGCTGACAGTCGCAAGGCCGTTTTTAGAGTCTGCGGTAATGGCGGTTATGGTGTTTGTTAGTCAACATGAAGAGATATCAACGCGTGCTCCTCGTTTCTGTGTAGCATATATAGTGCCCCACGCGGTCGCCGGAGACGGAACCCATGCAGTCGCCGCAGAAGCGCCCCATGCGGTCGCCGCAGAGGGAAACCCATGCGGTCGCCGCAGAGGGAAACCCATGCGGTCGCCGCAGAAGCGTCCCATACGGTCGCCGCAGACGGAACCCATGCGGTCGCCGCAGACGGAACCCTTGCGGTCGCAGCAGATGGAACCCATGCGGTCGCCGCAGAAGCGTCCCATACGGTCGCCGCAGACCAGCGCGCGCACATTTTGCCGCGGCCGCCGCCCGTCGAGCTCGACGCCGACGGCCAGGCCCTCCGCGAACGGCTCCGCGCGTTCCGCACGCAGGCGGTGAGAAAAAACAACAAAGTTTCAACGCTTCCTCCCGCGACTCTCCCACTCTCCCTTAGAGTATTAAAACGCGTTTTTCTTTTCCGTCTCTCAACGCACAACTCACCTCGTCCGGCGTCCTCGTGACCATTTTCAGAGTCTGCGGTAATGGCGATATGGTGGTTGTTAGTCAAAGTGAAGAGATTTCAACGCGTGCCCCTCGATCCCATGTAGAATATCAAGGGTCTCCCCCCCTACAACCCCCTGAAACGAACTTACCTTGGTCTCGTCCAGCGTCAAAGTGAGAGCTTTTAGATTTAGAGACTGCAAGGGGACAATATTTTTGCAAAAAGTGAGAAAAAAATACAAAGTTTCAACGCGCCCTCCCGCGACTCTCCCGCTCTCCCTAGAGTACTAAATTGTCCTTCCTCTCTTCCGGCTCTCAACGCACAACTCACCTCGTTCAGCGTTCTCGTGACCATTTTCAGAGTCTGCGGTAATGGCGATATGGTGGTTGTTAGTCAACATGAAGAGATTTCAACGCGTGCTCCTCGATTCCGAGTAGAATATCAAGGATCTCAAGCCCTACAACCCCCTGAAAAGAACTCACCCCGTCCCGCGTCCCCACGAATTCTTTCAATTGACGTAGACGGAGTAACTTGCCTCTCATGGCCTAGATCGGGTACTGAATTGCAGTTATCGGACACCGGAGCTTCAACCTGAAGTATATGAGTCACCTCCGCACGCTCTTCTCTCCCTGCTCGGGATTCATTTTCCGTGTCCATGTGCTGTTAGCTCAACTCTCGCGGGATTTAGAATCTGTTGGGGGGCATGCGTACGTTTGGTGAGAGTGAGAATACTGCCGGTCTCGTCCCATGTTTAAGATAGATGTTGCCCTCGATTACTCAAGCCGGTATTTAGGCCCCTTCTTATAATCCAACACACCCACACACCAAGGTTCTCGCTTCCTCTCTCCTTCAAGGGTATTTTTGTTGCCACTTTTTGTCCATTTACGCGCATCCTCGGCCCCACCGGCGCCTATATTCTTCCTCCGATCCTCCCCTCCAACCTACCTGCCCAGCACTCGCCTTGTAGCCCCACTCCTTCAAGGGTCTTCAAAAAAACAGCTCCGATGAGATTTGTATTCACACTTATGGCCGTTGTAAGCCCACAATGTGTGTGCTACCCAAGCTATTTTTTACCCTTCTTAGGTGCAATCGCTCTGTAGTTGTCTGTTTGGCTGCAATCAATTAGGTTTTCACACAACTGAATGAGAAGCGAATTCGGAGCGAGAGAGAGGGCCCAAAATCGAAGAAAGAGCAATTGGGACAAACAGAAGACGGAAGACGAAGACGAAGACCCCAGAAGACAAAGAACAATCACTTTTGTGAGGCCAAACTTGCTATCGCTATTTCTCGTTCAGCTCCCGTATACGGGAATCTCGTCGTACTTCTTGATAGCGTTTTTAATGAAATCGTCCACACCGTTGCTATCGGCCAGCCCTCCAAAGTCCTTGCTGTTTTTAGGGGTGGGGGTTGGGGGTTTGAGTTGAGGTTGCGAATATGTTAAGTTATTTCCAGTCCTCCTTTTCGAGGTTCCTTTAAATCTCCTCGCTTGCGCTATACGTTTCACCTCAGTAGTTTTCCCCATTTTCAAATCCCCCCCCCACCCCCCTTCCCCTCATCCTCGCACTCACCTAAGTTCCGCGATCCCAACAGTTCTTTTAAACGCCTCTGCCCCTTTCCCTTTCTTAACGAAAACGAATTTCCTCCTAGTATCTTTTTTAACCCACAAGCTAAAAACCTTAAAGACAGGATGGAACCACCACGGTGCATCATGGAAGTAAATAGTATCCAGTAGCTCCGGGTACATATGCGTGAGTAGACGTAGCGCCTCCTTCAGACATTGCATGCCCGTTTTAATAGAGTAGTGTGATGTTAGATGTGGTTTAACGCCCTTGTGGTTCTTGGAGTCGTCTGGGTTGTTGAAGCGAGTTTCTGTAACACCGGAGTTCCGAAGGGCCTTTTTTATGCTGGCGCCGTAACCTGTACCACTGACCGAACCAATCTCGTCATCTGAGAGGGCTGTCAAGTTAAGAATGTAAGTTGCCTTCGGAAGCCGAAGGCTAGGACCACCTTCAGAAGGGTTCAAGTCCTCGCATATTCCTCTATGAAGTAACTGCGGGGTTTGGGGAGTGTGTTGGGGGGTAGGCATTAGCTCCTCCTTTATAATTTCCTTCTCCCCCCCACACAAACTCACCTCGCAAGCCACTCTATCAATACAGAACATAGCCGCTCTCAAATGATTAGGCGGGTCAAGCCTATCGTCATTACAAACCCCTAATCTCCCCACAATATAAGAGCACCCATTAACATCCCTCCTACCCCCGTCAGCAAAATACATCTCAGCACCAGGGTTGTGGATTTCCGTGTAAAGGGTAGTACCCTGGCCCTTTTTTACGTGGAAATCTACGCAGCGGTAAGAGCTTCTGTAAGATACGATTTCGTCAAGACGTGTTAGGGATGATGATATCAGGTTAGGCCGACGTTCGTTCATGCTCGCGCGTAAAAACCTCCCTAACAAACAAGCTGTTATGTATGGGTTATCGTCCAAATCTGGTAGGTAAGGGTCGTTTGCAATTTCAGGGTAGACTTTCTTGTAGGTGGTGTTGTAACGTAGACCGTACTCAACCTTTAGTGATTGGAGGGTGTCGAGGTCGAGGGAGAGGCAGGATGCAACCTGGGTCCAAGGGTCTGGGGGTTTTGAGGGTGGGGAATTGACGGAGATTTGGAGACCTGCTTGCTGCCTTGAGATTGAGGGGAAGGTGGGTTTATCGGAGGGGGTGGGGGGAGTACGGGAAGGGGCGGTGTTGGGGGAGGGGGAGGGGGGGGGAGATTTTGGATGGAGAGACAGGAAGCAGTAGGTGGTGGTTAGGAAGAGGAGGAGGAGAGAAGACATGGTCTCGAAGGGTGCAGGACATTGCTTGATCCAGAAGTATAGGTTGGATATTGACATGGTAAGAATAAACTAACTGTTCTTGTCTCAGGATTTGGTCGAAGTGGAAACAAGGACTCCAGACTCCAGGCTGCCTACTCAGATTTAGGGCAATATTAAAAGGGTGAAATCTAGTTATAACACGGGTTGTTGGAGCTCAGTCTTGAATGATGTTGAATTTGGCTGGAAGTGCGTCATGCTCTGATTCATCAATACGTTTAATCAGTTCATGGATAGAGAATGTAATCTCTTCAGCCAATCTCGACTGCGAGGTTCATGTTATTGTGAGTTAAATCAGGCTTATTTATACAACAATATATATGCGCGTGTGTATATATATGTATGTTTGTACACTAACTCACATACACACACTATACACACAGTGCAAAGAAGTATCCTGTACACGCCCTGGTTGTGTTCCTCTTGAAGTCATTATTACACTCATATTTGACTCATCTCCTCAATCATCTCCTCAGTCATCTCTACAATCATCATCATCATCTCCTCAGTCACCATCATCGTCATCGTCATCGTCTACAAGTAATAACTTTAAACCATCCCTCTCTGACCTTATTAAAAGTGGCAACTACAAAGCCCACATCTACAAATCTGCACAATCAGTAACAGAGTCAGACGTTAAACACGTCATACCCAAGTGCCTCGGAGGTGCTTGGGACGCAAAGGTTGAGGTCGAGAGTTTGAGGTTAAATCTATTGAATAGGATTGAGGGTTTGGAATACAACAGGTGAGGATAGTACAGCAAGCGTAGGGGAGGGGGGGAAGAAGAAACGTGGACGGATGAAAGTATAGCTGATGGAAGAAAGTGAAAGGGAATAGGGGGGCGACGATGGAGGGGAATAGAACTAAAATAGTTTAAACACACACAAACACATTCATCACACTCACCCACCCCCACCCCCACCCCCCCCCCACACACACACGTTAACCTACACAGGTTGGAAGTCACTAATGGTCTAATTGCGGAGTTAGAGTATTACAAGTCCCAGTTGGAGCTCTCAGTCCCTACGGTTCCAGACTCTTCCTCCGTGTTATCAGGTCCAGGTTCTACAAACGCATTTGATGTTTCTGATATGAAGGAGGATGTTAACAACAACGACGACGCACATGACGTCTCCGTTTTAACAGATGTATTAACCTCCGTCTCATCCCCACTTCCAGCCTCCTCACCTCCTTCCACGTCCCAAACCCCCAGTCCTACACTCTGGGGTACACACCGTATAAACAACCTCACCCCCATCCCCCCAACCTCTGGTAACCTTGGGACAAGAAAGGAGGGAGGGATTAAGGTTGTAATAGCAACGTGGAACGCTCTAGCATTCAGTTACGCTACGAAAACCTCACACCCCGGAGCTTCCTCTTCGGCTTTAGTTATCTCCAAAAGGGTTGAGGGGATTAAAAACGTACTTAAAGGACTTATGGGTATATGCGGGGTTGCGGCTTTTCAAGAAGTTGATAAATGGGAGGATGTTTGGGAGGGGGTTATTAAAGACGAAGGGTGGGGATGGGTTGCTGGGTATAGAGGTGATACACCATGCGGTACTGGTGGGGGTCGGGGTAAGAAAATACGAAAAAAACAGGACGATAAAAGAGACAGGGTTCTGGTAACGTATGATAAGGGGAAGTACAATGTAATCAAGGTAGAAAGTGTGGACTTTGACGACCTTGCTAGACACGGAGGGGGACGGAGATTCATGAGGAACAACGCAGGGGTTATCGTAGGACTTGAATGCAAGAATACGAAGACTAGGTGAGATGTAGGGGAGGATTATATTTCTTCTTACCCAACGGAACGTAGAAATTATATGAATACAATCCCCCCTCCCCCCCCCCCTCACACAATCCCCTTACCCCAAAACCTGTTTAGGTTTGTCGTCTGTAACGTGCACCTCTACTGGAACCCTTTATCCGAGGACGTAAAACTCCTCCAGTCAAAGTACGTATCAGCCCTCTGCCATACCTTCGCACTATCCATCTCTTCTAAACACGCTAAAGACACTAAACACAAGATGCAACCTCCACCGGTTGTGGTTTTGGGTGACTTTAATAGTCTACCTAAATACGGGGACGGTGGTGTATACGATTTCTGGGTTAAAGGACGGGGGAGCGGGACTAAGGTTAGGGATAGGGTTTGGGGATATTACGGACAGGGGGGTGAGGAGGAGGAGGGAAATGAGGATAGAGGAGAGGGATGGACAAAACAGGTAAGTGGGAAGAGGGAAGGTGGGGAGGGGGGGGGGGGAGGTTGGGAGGGGTTTGTTAGGGGAGATTCTGGGCAAGAGATAGACGGTGATCTCCCCCCACCCACCCCACACCCCCAACCTCAAGCGCCCGAGTCGTTTTTACTGAAACATCCCCTCCCCTCCTCCCCCCCCTCCCTCGCCAGCGTTACATGCTGGATTTCACCCTGAACCGTTTCTGCCGTTGGCTCCGCATGCTCGGTATCGACGCAGCCTTAGAGACTTCCTCCGAAGAGTCCGTCAGGAAGCACCACAACAAGAACGGGGATGACGATATACCCATTTTCAAGAGATGCAGATTAGAGAAGAGGGCACTGCTTACGACGAGCACGAGACTACTGATGAGGAAAGAGGTAAGGGAAAGGGTTGCGTTTGGGAATCGTCGGGGTCTAGCGCCATGTGATTATTTTCGGGCGGAGGGGTTTGTCTGTCGTTTCTATCCTCCCGTCTAGCCTCACTAACTTACTATACCCTTTCTGTATTTCCCCCGCCCCTGCTTTCCTCCTTCCCCCCCCCAGGCTCCCCCCTCCGCTCATTTGATAAACACGAACAACGGAGGTTCAGACATGGAGTGTAACCTGGCTAAGCTACTGTTGGAGGACAGGGTTAAACTATTCCCGAGGAGGTTCTTGACCATCTGCGTTAAGTGCGGGGGGAAGATCGTTGAGATTAAGGATCAGGAGGAGATTGATAGGGCCGTCAAGGAGGTGAGAGAACTGGGCTGGATGCGTTCATTTGTTTGGATTAAGAGCAAACCCAACGTACTTCGCCTTGAAGTTTTGCCAACTCCCCCCCCCCCCCATCCCCTCCCCCACTCGCAGAAGCACGCCCCCGCGAACGCCCTCCCTTTGTTCAAGTGCGACAAACCCTCATGCAAGAGCTGGTACTGGTGGAACCAGAACAAGTCAAGCTCGGCTGGGAGGGCCAAAAACCTAGCCGCGTCACTCTTTGAGTACTGCGTTAAGAAAGGGGTTGAGTACGATGACGATTTGGGACTCTTTGAGGACTGCTGTAATTTTGAGAGAGTGAAGGGGGAGGAGGTAAGAATTATTCGCGGGCGTCGTTTGCGCTGTTCGTGTTTCTACTTAATCATTTCCCCACACCCATCCCTAACGCCACAGGATGATGCTGTCATCCCTACTGTTGATGGTGAGGATGATGGCGGGGATACCGAGAACCCTCCGGTCGCAAGGTGGCTCAGCGCTGCGGTCCTCTCGAACTCGTGTGGGGCGTTCTCGTCTGCGTACGCGAACTCCTCGGGGAACGGGGAGACGGTAAAGTTCACCAACGTCACGAGGGACTTCAGGGGGACGCTGGACTACATCTTCCACCAGAAGGACAGGTTCAGGGTGGTGAGGAGGCTGGAGATTCCGAACGACACGAGGGAGTTTGGGGAGAGGGGGGTGCTACCGAACGAGGAGTGGCCCAGCGACCATTTGGGGCTCGTTGCAGAGCTGGAGATGGTACAAGGGGAGGGAGACGGGGAGAAGGAGAAGGAGGGGGGGGAGGAGGGACATGTAGAGGGGGTTGATGACTGCAGGTGCGGGTGCATGCCAAAGGGACTGCCGATGAGCCTGTTTGAGATGAACAAGAGGAGGAAGGCTTGGAGGGAGAAGGGAGGGGGGAGGGAGAACATAGATGTGTGATGTTGTAGAAGAATTTATTGGAATTAGGGTTAATAAAATGGAAAGGAGGCTAATCTCTACAACCCCAAAAATTTTGTGATCCTCTTCAGCAATCTGACAATCCTCGGGTTTAATTCCAGTTCCAGCCGATTTCCAAAAGTAAAAAAAGAAATGAAACCCGTCATTTTCCCTCCATCCAAAGGGACAAATAGAGATTAATCTTCATACATTCTGTGTTTTTGTTTCTACTGTTTCATTCACTTCTTCTTACCCCTACCATTCTTGCCCTTCTTCCCCTTCTTCCCATTCTTCCCCGTCGCACCTGCTCCCTCCGCTACTCCCACATCCGCTCCTCCCGCCGCCGCTCCCTTCCCTGTCTTGGATCTTTTCTTGACCATTGCCTCACTCTCCCCCCTTTCGTTCAGCGGTCCCGTGCATTGCACCTTGTGCTCCCTCCAGTGCTTGACCTGACACTCCCTCGAGCAGTAGGCGACAGTGCGACAGGGGCACATATGGAGCTTGTCACGCTCCTTGGCAGTTAGAGCCTCGCAAACCTCGCAGCAGAAGGGACGGCCTTGAAGGTAATGTTTCGTGATGTTGGTGATTGTAGGATCGCGATAGGAAGGGTACTGTAATGCGAAAGAATTGAATTTGTCTCGAAGTACGTCGGAATCGGGCTTTCCTAGATGAAGAAATGTTGCGAACATCTTTATTGCGACATCTCTACGAAGCCTAGGGTTTTCTCCTTTGCACGCTGTGAGGCAATGATCAAACACATAAAGCACGTCGTTGGTGGTTGGAATAGCACCGCGTGTGAGAAACAGCCTGCATAAGTCGCGTTTTCCAAAACAGAAGGCACACATAAGTGGTGAAAGTAGATCTCCATTAGGGGTAACCTCTGTCTTGTTCATATTTGCTCCATGATCGAGAAGTGCCGTGACCTGATCAATGTGTCCAACATTAGCAGCAGACATCAAAAGGTTGGAAAAGTCTTCCACCAACCCTTCGAATCGTAGTTCAATATCAGGGTCCATATTAGGGTCAAGTCCATGTTCTAAGAGCAATCTCAAGATTGTTGAATTGTCACTTCTCTCCAATGAAATATGTGCGGCCATGTACATGGCTTCCTTGTTGTTCAAACCGGCCTCTAAGGTAAGCTTGACCATCTCAACGTTATCGTAACGAGAGGCGATTGTGAGGACTGAAACTACTGACTTCCTATCTGTATAAACGCCTAACAAAACCTCAGGACCATGTTCCTTGGGATACCCCTTGATGTGATCCCAGTCTTGCTCACAAGCCCAATCTATGCACAACTGCTGACCTTCTGTCAAATCGTCATAACTATATACTGTCGCATTTGTGGTCTCTGATGAATTGTGTGACGATTGTACCTCTGATTGGAATTCCATTTTTTGAGCGAACCTATCCCGAATGTAAGTTTATAGCAGCAAATTACGATGTGAAACTTATCAAGAAAGCCTTGAAAGTTCTCCACGTAGGCAGAAGTGTCGTGTAGGTGCTAATATGCCCAACCAAAAACTGCCACCCACTACCCCAAAATCACTCGGTCCTCCTGCCTCTGATTTTCCATTCAGAATTGCAAACAATAAAATAGCTTTGAAGTAGGTAAGAAGGACAAGAATGACAATGATAACACTTTCAAGGCTTTCACCAGTTATTATTGTCCTATTGTTGATTTTTATCTCCTATTCACGTCCAAGTTCAAGTTATTTCCACTCTTCAAATCGTGGTCGACTGACTGAGTATTCATTTGGCTTGGATATTTCGTCTCATAGACGAGATAATACTACTTTCGGCCATATTTCCGATACTGTTAGTACCATATTGGGGTTACTATGGGGCAGAGAACCGCCATTGACGCCACAATGACACATCCTTGAGGGTCTCACCTCCATCACACCACACTAACCCTCCTGATCCCGCCAATAATGTAGGAATTCGTTGAGTTTTTAAACTGTTAACGACAAGACTGTGTAATAAATCCAGGGTTAGAGGTTAGTTTACTGAAAGGACGGTATAGAAGATCCTCTCCATCCCTACAATGAGTGAATTTGCAAATGTTGATGACTATAGTGATGACTATAGTGATGACGATGGTGATGAGTATGGTGATGACGATAGTGACCACTATGAAGTCCCAGCTGGGTACTATCCTCTTCCCAAAACAGTAGTATACTCCGGAACAGAGAGCTTCAGTGGCAATCGTGAACTCACAGAAGTGACTTTTGCACAAGGAGTGACGTCGATTGGCAATAAAGCCTTCTACAGATGCTCCTCCCTCACGGCCATCACCATCCCGGACGGAGTGACGAAGATTGGCGATGAAACCTTCAGAGAATGCTCCTCCCTCACGGCCATCACACTCCCGGACTCTGTGACGGCGATTAGCAATTATGCCTTCTACGGATGCTCCTCTCTCGCAGCCATCACAATCCCAGACTCTGTGACAAAGATTGGCATTTGGGCCTTCAGGGAATGCTCCTCCCTCGCAGCCATCACAATCCCGGACGGAGTGACGATGATTGGCGAAGACACCTTCCACGGATGCTCCTCCCTCACGGCCATCACCATCCCAGATGGAGTGACGGCGATTGGCAAACTCGCCTTCAGGGAATGCTCCTCCCTCACGGCCATCACCATCCCGGACTCAGTGACGGCGATTGGCTATCGTGCCTTCAGTGATTGCTCCTCCCTCACGGCCGTCATCATCCCAGATGGAGTGACGACTATTGGTAGTGGCGCCTTCCAAGGATGCTCCTCCCTCACGGCTATCACAATCCCGGATGGAGTGACGATTATCCACCATCAAGCCTTCTACGGATGCGTAGCCCTGACAAGACTCAGTTTATCTCCTGCTATTTCCATCGGTGAAGACTGCTTCTTGGACTGCACTGCCCTAATCACTGCCGCTGCTGATCAAGATATGTCGACCGTCGAGGACCTCCTCCATTCTAGGTGGCACCGCATACGTGAACGCGTCAACGCTCTTCTGTGCCTTAAGGGAACCTGGGATCACGTGGAGAAGCAACCCAGGAGATCGGCTAGGAAGCGGAAGCGAACTGACGGAGTTGAAGCCCCCCTAAAGAGGACTGAGGCACGTGACAAGATCCCGAAAGTTTTGTGGAGAGAAATTCTGGAATTTCTGTGAAGTCTTGGTTGTTGTTGTGAATGTAATGTGAATGTAATGAGAATGTAATCAGATTTGTTCCATTTTTTATCTGAAAGCTGGAGGCTACACCCCTATTGCCTCTCGTCCATCTCCGTCTCCCCCTCCCCTCCCCCCCTTCCCACTCCCTCCCACGCCCTCACCATAACTACGGCCCTCCTCGCTCCTTTCCCCCCCTTCCCTCCGAGACCCCCGCCGGCTAGGACCCTCTCGATCCTGCCCCCCTCGCCCTCTAGCCCGTATTCCCCGCCGTTCTTCGCGTAGGTCAGCACGGCGCTGTAAAAATCTCCGCCCCTTATCACGGTGTCCCTCTCTTCCTCTCCCCCGGCAATCTCTGCCCTGGCCCAAATGCTGCCCCCGTCTGCCCCCAAAGCGTCCCTCCAGATCTCCACGGCCGCGTCCTCGGCCCTGTCCCCGCCCATGGCCCTTGCGCATGCCATCGCGATCATTAAGTGCTTGACAACCTCTTCGCCGGCCCTGATTTTTTTCCTCGCAACGTCGCAGACCTCCTTCGTCCCCAAGGCATCCCCGTCCTCGCACCCCTCCATCAAGTTCTGAGCGTGGCCGACGCTAATCATGTCACTGATCTCCTTTCCATCTACTCCCCCGGCCTTTGCAGCGAGCTTGGCGATGCTGAGGAGCCTCAACCTGTCCCTCTTTTCCTTTACCTTCACGGCCTCCTCGAGAGAGGATTCCATGACGCCGCTCCAGTCCTGCAACGAGCGAAGCGAGACGCGGAAGTGGTTGTGTTAGTGCGGCGGTATGCAGTGCGTTTACGCATATTAATGTCCTGCTCGCATTCTGTGACGCTCGCAACGGTAGTATTAGAAGTACAATCTAAAAATCATTCTCACCTTCTCCCTGGAATCGGCAACCCACTTGTAAGTGTTGTTCAGCATGCACCATTCCTTGAGGCTCTTGCTCCCCCTCCCAACGTCCAGGACCCACGAGAAGTCGCTTTTGCCTTTGAAGTAATTGAGAACAAAGGACCGGAACTGTGATGAGCGAAGCGAGTTCCGGAAGATTTTATAGTGCAAGATTAGAGTCAGCAGGAAGTTATGCATTGCAGGGTTCGGGACAAACGACAGTAGCTCTATCCTACAGAAGGTTATACCGCTCCTCGTCCAAACATAGAGCATTCTCACCTCCTCGTCCTCGTTCTCCATCCACATGGCCCTGAGCAGCTCCCTCCCGCTAGCGTCGCTTGCGCCTCCTTTCTCCCTGCATACCTCGCAGACTCCCCTGCGTCGTCGTAGGAACGATGTTAATTTTGTGACGGAAACGACAGGACAGGCAAACAAACCCCGTACGATACTCACCTCCAATACTTCCACTTCACGCTAAAGTCCAAAGCCTCCTCCTCACCCATCCACTTCCATACCGCCCTGAACGCCACCTCCTTCTCTTCCTCCTCATCCCCTTCCCCCTCCAATAGCCCCCTGGCCAAGACCCCCACACTCTCCCTCACCCCCTCGTCCTCGACTCCACCCTCAAACCTAACGCAGCACTCCAACGTGGCCTTGAGGAGCCTCCTAACCTCAGCCTCCCCGACCTTCACGTTGCCCACCATCATGGATCCCGCCACGGTAACAGCAACGAGACCGATGGCCTCAACGAAACCAACTCCTGCGTCCTCCCCCCCGTACCCGCTGCCCCCTACCTTCCCAACAACCTCCTCGAGCGCCTCCCAGACCTTGTCAGGCTCGTCCTCCATGCCCTCGACGATGCTCTCCCCCCTCCCCCTCCTCCTGATCTCGTTCCCAGCCTTGATGTACTCCCTCGCGGCCCTCAGCGTTTCCCTCATGCCCCTGACCCTGCGGTGAGCGAAGCGAGAGCGGTGAGCGAAGCGAGCGGTGTGTGTGGGTTGTGTTAGTGGTTAGGATTGGGCGACGAGCAAAGCGAGTAGCAAGAGGGCTGTACTGTGTGCGCTGGCGTCCATCACGTGGTGCTTTCGGTTGTGGCGTCGTTTCGATGATAGGGGCGAAACCCTAGGAACGCATCGTGCGCGTGTGACATGTTTTGTTCGCTTATGAGGTCCATTCTCACCTCCTGGACCCCTCTGCCCCAATTTTCTTCGCCACAGCCATGATCCTGTCGACCTCGTCCTCCTTCTCCCCGAGCTTGTCATAGCCCGTGA
The DNA here is from genome assembly GCA_030267965.1 of Triparma columacea. Lineage (NCBI taxonomy): Eukaryota > Bolidophyceae > Parmales > Triparmaceae > Triparma > Triparma columacea. The sequence goes on along the minus strand of BRYA01000081.1, from coordinate 49,358 downwards.
GGCCACCCTTGTTCTTGCCCTGGAAGATTTCCCCGATGGCTGCAATCACGCCATGAGTCCAGTCCCCTTTCCAATTCTTTATCCTCCCCTCGACGCCCCTGCCTCCCTCCCTAACGTATTTCAGGAGGAGGACCTTAAGGACGTCCCCGTCCCCGGACGTCGCGGCGGTGGTGTCCATAATATCGGCGGTAGGTATCTCCGTCCAAGCTGTTTGCGAAGGTATAATAGTGCAGGTTTAGAAACGGTGCTACGAGCGAGTGAAGCGAAAAGATTCTTCCCTCAATGCTAACCCCATTGGGCGATTCTTCCCTCAATGCTAACCCCACTGGGCGATTCTCCCTCAATGCTAACCCAAAAGTGACGGCCCGGCCCAACTCGCAAACCATCACTCACCTCCCCTGACGCCAACGCAAATCCCCGAGTCATAAATACCGACGAGGTCTTCGCCCTCCACATACGCCCCGATAACGTTGCCGTACTCCCCCTTCCCCCCCCAGGCCGTCGCGTAGCCCTCGCCTCCCTGCTCGATCTCCCTATCTCCCTTGGGAACGCTGCAAATTTCACAACCCTCGTCTCCCCAAATGGCGACAATGACACCGACCCCCTCTCGGTACGTGGACTTGACAGTGAGCCGCTCTCCGAAGAGGCCAGGCGCCTCGGAAACCTGAAAGATCTTCACGGTCTCCGAATCCTCCGTCCACGCCCCTCCCCAAACCTCCTGTCGACCGCCGGCACCAGCAAGGTTCATCACGACCGCCCCCCCCACAACTCCATCAAAGTCCTGGACGTCCTCGGCAACAATAGTTCCCTCGACATGGAAGGACTTGACCTTCCACTGCTTGCTGACCTCGTTAATGAGAAGGGACCTCACATTCCGGCTGAGGAAGGGGGGGGTGGGGGGAGAGGTTGAGAGAGAGGAGCGAAGCGACGACAAAAGAAGTCAGCAATACGAAGGGGAGAAGTGAAGCGGCAATAAGAAACACATTGTACTCGAACCCTTCCTGCGACAGCAAAAAGTGACGTCATACATACTCCAAACACTTGTGAGATTCAAGCGAGCACCAGTGCGATACAGATGATGAAGCGTGTCTCACCTGCTGACCACCTTGAACGTGGCCTTCCCGAAGTCCACCTCTAAGATGTCCCTCGCTCCGCCCTCCCTCATGATTGTGAACCTCCCACCGACCTTCTCGATGCCCCTAATTCCAGCCGAGGAGGAGGAAGAGGAGGAGGAGGAGGAAGAGGAGGAGGCGGCGGCTGCAGAACCAAGGAAACCAAACACGGAACTAAGAAGCCCCGTATCCTTGAGCTCTTTAACCCGTACCTCACCGGTCCTCCTCAAGCCCTGGACGATGTAAGCAGCACCCCCAGAAGTTCCAGCAATCGTGTTCTTCCCGTCGGTGGCGATGCAGGTGAAATCATTACCATCTTTTGGGAGCCTCACCACCTCGGGCGACGATCGACGCAAACCCTTCGGAGCGTAGAAAACACCGTCGCCGCAGACCCCCAAGATGTCCCCCACGTCAAGAAGTGCCACATCAAATGTACCCTCAGGGACGGAGATGGGATTGGACGCAGTGGGAGGGATAATATTGGATGAAGAGAGGGCCGAGGTAGGAGGGAAAGGCATATTCTCCCTAGTAGGAGAGAAATGAACCACCTCATTACCCCTCCAAACACACAATATGGGAGAGCTCGACGAGGACGAACGGGGGGGAGTTTGGGTGGTGCATTGCAGGGGGGCTGGGGTAGTGGAGGAGGTAGAGAGAGATAGGGTTGAGGGGGGGAGGAGGGAGGGGAGGGACGTCACTATGCGTTGGCTCATGTGTGTTGGTTGGGAGAGCAAAAGCAGAAAGGTTGATATTGGGGGAGGAAAAGCTGAAAAAGAAAGGAGGGGGAGAAGGAGAAGGAGGATGATGAGGGGTCCACCAGTACTTGAAGACACGCGCAAAATCAAGACGGGTGTCTGGCGTGTGGCGTCATACCCGAGACCGTAATAAAAAATCTATATTCATCCGGCCCAAAAACAACAAAACATCTTTTCTATGTTACCACTGCCTCCAATCGCTCTCAAACTTTGCCAGCGTGCCCCTCTAACCCCGGCGTTGTCCCCGGGAGCAAAAAAAATAATGTTATGAACGTTAAGGGAATCGAACCCTTGACTTTTGGGTGTGTCCTGGAGCTGGAATCCAATGCTCTACCAACTTTTGTGACGGGTTAGTGAAAAGGCGGTGAAGGGGTGGTGTTTATGTGGGGACATAGGGACTCACCTGAGCTAAACATTCTTTGCAACATTTTGGAGGATTTTCATTTTTTTGCTATGATTTACAATATTGGTGCTTTTGAACATAAAGGTGCACCAAGATACAAAGGTGCGGAATGGGTACGAAAAAGTAAGGTGAAAAACACACATCTTTCGAGAATTCTTAAAGAGTGCGTTGTCTAATTGATGATATTAAAGCCGTTTAAACGTTTATTAGCACATCATTAATTCCTTCCTTTTTTTTTTCGATACCAAGCTGACAACCTTGGGAGCACAAAGGCAAAGTGGTTCGACAGGATAGACGCGATCGACAACATCTCTAAAATTTCCTGCCAAACAAAAAGCAAAAAACCTCTCGATTATTAATCCCAATCCTGCCTTTGTTCTCGATTAATTAATCCCGCCCCCGTTCCCCCCTTCCCCCTCTCCCTCTTCCCACCACCCCCCTCTTTAAAGGTTCAAGTTAACGCTAAGTCCCAGGTTCCCTGGTCCAACCCCGTTGGTGAACCCGTTCGGTCCCAGCATGCTCGCGTACTCGTCCGGTACGCAGCTCATCTGCACCGTCGTCCTCCCCTGCTGGTGCGCCCCCTGCAGGTTGATGTTCGTGTCGGGGACACGGTAAGCGAAGCCGACGTTCCAGGGGGAGGACTGACCGTAGAGCTGCATCTGCATCTGCTGGATCTGCTGCTGCTGCATCTGGAGGTACTGCATGGCGGTGGACTGCTGCTGGGCGGCTCGGAGTTCCACGGCGGTAACCTTCTTGGAGTTGGAGGCCATCTCGTTGAGGATGTTCTGGAGGGTGGCGGGGGGGGGATTGGGGGGATGGTAGTTGTGTTGGTGAGTGAAGCGACCACTCCCCCCAATCCCCCCAACCCCCCCAATCCCCCCAATCCTCCCCCACGGCTCGCTTCGCTCGCCGTACCTGCAAGTTGCTCCTCTCCCCCTGGTAATCCCACCCCCCCTGTGTCCTCGTGCTCTCCTCCGCCTCCCTAACGAACATATCATCCGCCTCAACCATGGCCTCGTACTCGCTCTTGTCCCCTGACCTCGCCTCGCTCTTGTACTTGGTTAAAGCGCGCTCGCGGAGGAGGGAGAGCTGGCGGAGGTAGAGGACGCGGAGGGGGGAATCTAGGGTGGACTCGAGGTCGAGGAGCTTGCGATCGTAGACGGAGGACTTGGTGGGATCGGAGGTACTGGGGGGGGCGCTGGAGGAAAACTCGTCAAGGGCGGAATTGCAAATGTCGTCGGCTAAAGAACCGAGGGAGGGGATGTGGGTGGAGGAGTCGAGGGTATTGGACAGCTCGGAGATCTGAGGGAGGGAGGGGGAGGTGGGGGTGGGTGGTGGAGGATTAGGTTTGGTTTGCGTCGTGCGTGTGTTGGAAGGGGCGAAACGGCGATGGGTATGGATCCAGAGATGCAAGGTATGGTTATACATATATATATATGATCCTTCCCCCATAATCCCCCACAATCAGTGACGACATCGGAGCTTCAGCTTGTTCATCCCTGAATTTCTCCCTAAATAAGACTTATTGTAGTCAAGTAGGCAATTAATCCTTTTATCTTTTCTCGTATAGTTTGAAATGATCAAAATGAGCTTCTCTTCTTGTTCTATTGTTGATATATTGAGGTTAACCCAAACTACGACACCGTGCCTCCTCACCTGCTTTGTACATCTTTCCATTATCCTACCGGTAACAGCGTCGCATTGAGAGGCATAACTATCCTCTGCGGATACTATGCTTGTTAATGCTAGTATTGTAAGGGTTATTACACGCATTTTTGGAAATAAATGGATGATGTGGGTGCTTGAGCTTGGGGTCTCCCACTTTACATATTAATTGCCAAGAAAACTGTCTTAAAGCATATAATTATACTATTTACAACTTCGAAACGCTTCACAATACAAACAACGATACTACCTTCATCATAGCTAAACAAATCATAGCCTTTAGCTCCAATTTGGTCACCCAAAACTACATCGCCCAAGTACCTACCTTTCAATCCCCTCCTCTCAATCTAAACATTCACGCCATACGCGAGCTCGAGCGCTATCAGTATTACTACTTTCATCCTTCCCAAATAATTCCCAAAATGCCCAAAACAGCAGTATACTCTGGAACAGGGAGCTTCAAATATGATCGTGAACTCACAGAGGTGACTTTTGCAAAGGGAGTGACGTCGATTGGCGAAAGAGCCTTCAGGGGATGCTCCTCCCTCGCAGCCATCACAATCCCGGACGGGGTGACGAAGATTGGCTATGAAGCCTTCAGGGAATGCTCCTCCCTCGCAGCCATCACAATCCCAGACGGAGTGACGATGATTGGCAATTACGCCTTCGAAGACTGCTCCTCCCTCACAGCCATCACAATCCCAGACACAGTGACGACGATTGGCAATTACGCCTTCTTCGAATGCTCCTCCCTCACGGCCATCACAATTCCGGACGGAGTGACAAAGATTGGCAATTACGCCTTCTTCGGATGCTCCTCCCTCACGGCAATCACAATCCCGGACGGAGTGACAACGATTAGCGAACACGCCTTCCAAGGATGCTCCTCCCTCACGGCCATCACACTCCCTGACTCTGTGACGGCGATTAGCAATTATGCCTTCTACGGATGCTCCTCCCTCACGGCCATTGCCATCCCGGACGGAGTGACAACGATTGGCGAACGCGCCTTCCAAGAATGCTCCTCCCTCACGGCCATGACCATCCCAGATGGAGTGACGTCGATTGGCAGTAACACCTTCTGCGGATGCTCCTCTCTCGCAGCCGTCACAATCCCGGACGGAGTGACGACGATAAGCATTGGCGCCTTCTACGGATGCTCCTCTCTCGCAGCCATCACAATCCCAGACGGAGTGACAACGATTGGCATTTGGGCCTTCAGGGAATGCTCCTCCCTCGCAGCCATCACAATCCCGGACGGAGTGACGATGATTGGCAAAGACACCTTCCACGGATGCTCCTCCCTCACGGCCATCGCCATCCCAATTGGAGTGACGGAGATTAGCTATTCCGCCTTCAGGGGTTGCTCCTCCCTCACGGCCATCACCATCCCGGACGGAGTGACGACGATTGGCAATCAAGCCTTCGACGGATGCTCCTCCCTCGGTGCTATCACAATTCCGGACGGAGTGACGTCGATTGGCAATGGCGCCTTCCACGGATGCTCCTCCCTCGCAGCCGTCACAATCCCGGACTCTGTGATGACGATAAGCGTTGGCGCCTTCTACGGATGCTCCTCTCTCGCAGCCATCACAATCCCGGACTCAGTGACAACGATTGGCATTTGGGCCTTCAGGGAATGCTCCTCCCTCGCAGCCATCACAATCCCGGACGGAGTGACGACAATTGGCGAGAGTACCTTTCAAGACTGCTCCTCCCTCGCGGCCATCACCATCCCAGATGGAGTGACGTCGATTGGCCATGCAGCCTTCTATGGATGCCTCTCCCTCACGGCCATCACCATCCCGGAGGGAGTGACAAAGATTGACCCCTGGGCCTTCCGGGTATGCTCCTGCCTCAAGGCCATCACCATCCCGAACGGAGTGACAACGATTAGTGATTACGCCTTCGGTGAATGCTCCTCCCTCACGGCCATCACCATTCCGGACGGAGTGACAACGATAAGTGATTGCGCCTTCTCTGAATGCTCCTCCCTCACGGCCATCACAATCCCAGTCGGAGTGACGTCGATTGGCCATGAAGCCTTCAGAAATTGCTCCGCCCTAATGAAACTCAGTCTATCTCCTGCTATTTCCATCGGTGAAGACTGCTTCTCAAATTGCACCGCCCTAATCACTGCCGCTGCCTCACAAAATATGTCCACCGTCGAGGACCTCCTTCATTCTAGGTGGCACCGCATACGTGAACGCGTCAACGCTCTTCTGTGCCTTAAGGGAACCTGGAATCACGTGGAGGATCCACCCAGGAGATCGGCTAGGAAGCGGAAGCGAACTGACGGAGTTGAAGCACCACCGCTAAGGGCAAGTGAGGCACGTGAGAAGATCCCGAAAGTTTTGTGGAGAGTCATTCTGGAGTTTCTGTAACTCTTTGTTTGAGGGAGCGAAGTGGATGCGCAACGCCCTCGCCCACGACATCGACCTGAGGAGAGGGGTGCCAAGGGGGGAGAACGACAGGACGTACTCGAGGATGCGCATGATCCAGCGTGGACACCGCTGGGACTACCTCGACTGCTTCTACCGAGCGTAGAGAAGCACGGACGAGAATCGCGGACAAGGAATTCTCAGTGTGTATGAACGTCAACCTTTTTCCAAGTATAGTCAGACATGAATGAAACAATCGGGTCATAATAATAGATGATTATACTTTCGACTCTTTGTTTTTGAATCAATCGTCGTTTTCTTTCTGAGCTGGAATGTGTTTTTTGTTTTTGGGTTTTAAATTTGCTACCTTTTCCCCCCTCCCCCCCCCACCGTCCTCGCGTTTTCCTCACCCAACATCCTCATGAAGCGGACTGGTGATCTTCTCGACAGGAACTTTCCTCGCCTTCACATTTCTCATCTCGAACGTCCCCTCCTCCTCGTCCCCCCCCCCATAGATGGACGACATATC
>BRYA01000081.1:32278-42501 GCA_030267965.1 Triparma columacea | reverse complement strand
TTCCGTTTCTCACCTAACAAGTAGGCCATGTCTCCATCCACTTCAAAGGTCACCCTGCATTGGTCGATCGGCCCGTCGCCAGTGCTACACCTCCACTCCGCAACGGCGCCGGTCTCTGCGACCCAAGCCTCGCCCTTCCCCCCGCCTCCAAAATGCCTTGCGTCGATCCTTTCCCACCCCGCAGTCTCCTCAGTGCTCTTGGCCAATTCGAAGAAGTATTTCTTGAACGCAGGCCAAGGTCTATGCCTCAACGTTATCCCCTTGATTGAAGCGTTGTGCTTATGTTTTCTCGCAAGGGCCTCAAGTACCTTCTTCGTGGGCTTGACTAGAGCGGCAGAGGCGACCATGAAGATCCCGAGCAAGTTGATGATGACGAGAAGGCCGCCGAAAATGCCTTCGTCGTAATCCTCGTCCTCATCTATCCCGACCTTAGTGAGGAGGGCGTAGAAGAGGGTCAGGAAGATGCTGCACTGGGAGGCGATCGCGAGGGTGTTGTCGGAGTCCCTTATGAAGGGCTTCCAGTGGATAAAGAAACTGGAGGAGACGGCGGAGACCATCATCGCAAAGACTATCTGGGAGGCCATACCCTTGAAAACGAAGATAAGAAAGGATGTTTGGAGGAGGCGGCGCACACAATCGAAGACGTCAAACCACCAAAAGGGGGCAGAATACTGGTCCCAGAGGAAGGCACTCTTGTTCGCATTCTCGTTCTTGTCCCTCTCCTCGTCGTCCTTGAGCACCTCTCTGTCCTTCCACAGCAACCAACTGTATAAGAGGGGCGTTCCGAAGGGGTAGAAGAACATCATGACTGAGGCGTAGACCTGCCAAAGTTTGTGCTCGTTCGTGTCGCAGCTTACAGACTGGTCGGATACTAGATAGCGAGTTTCGTCGTCGCCGAATGTCGTACAGTTGAAGGTCTCAAAGATCGCAGTGCTTACGGAGGCGAAGACAAGGTAAGATAGTGTGAGGAGGATCGCGTCCGTGTCCCTCTGGATATCTCTCTTCTTCTCAGAGTCGGACGTAAGGATGAAGAGCAAGAACCCCACGAGAGCAATCAAGAGTGCTACTACCAGAGGAGCGATGGTCATGGTTGCCAAGGTGGTATAGAAGTTGATCTCCACCATGCAGTCAACACGAGCGACATGGAGGAAAGAGAGATTGGCTATCCGCGATACGGAGCGGGCGAAGTCCTCAAAGATAGGAGGAAATCTGATCCCCAGCACGCCCTCCATCTGCGTGATGATCTGGTAGAACGAAGTCAGGATCTTAAACTTTGTTCGCCACCTCTTAAACCTGCTATTTTTGCTGTTTCTCATCTCGTTCAAATGCTCGCTAACGGATAGAGTTGAAGTTCTGTCCATGTCCTTCTTCTTTCTAGCCCTCCTCCTCTTCACGAGCCATAATAGTACAAGCGGGACAACAACGACAACTAGTATGGATACAGCTAAGGAACCACCTGTAGTAGAAGGCTCACACTGCAAACACTCTCCCGTCGTTGACTTGACGAATTTTTTCTCACAGACGTTGCAGAGGGGCCCGGTGTGTCCATCGGCGCATTGGTCGTCGGCGGTAGTGGTGGTGGTGGTTGACGTATCTTCGGAGTCGTCATCGTCGGGGTGCAAGCAAGCGGACTCCGTGTAGCACTGGACGATATTGGAGGAGTTACTGCTGCTCCTCCAGAACCCTTTCATTAGGGGAAGCTAAAACGAGGTTGATGGGTTAGAGTTGTTAATTTTGGGAGATTGACGTCATCACAGTATCAAAATATCCTGCTTTCCGCCATTTCTCACCTTCTCTACTGTGACCCCCGGTTCGTCGCACAGCGTACCCTCGGGGCAAGGAAGGCACTGCCCTATGAAGTTTGATGTGGGATCGTTTGAGCTCTCTTTTGGAGGTTCAAGCACCCTGTAGTCGCCTCGCGAGCACATACAGGAGAGGGGAGAGGTCGCGGGGCGCTTGGATTGGATGGAGTTCTTCACCGCAAATTTGTTGCAAGAGGTGCAAGGTCCGAGGGATGTTGTGGACTTGAAGAATCCATTGGTACAGGGCACACAGGCTCCATTGTCAAGCGTCGTCCCAGGACCGCACGTGCAGGAAAGCTCGTTGGTGTCAGGATCGACTATGGAGAGGAAGCCGTCCTTGCAGCGACAGGAGGTGGATCCGGGGTCTGAGGTCATGTAATTAGGGCAGATTGCGCACACCTCGGAGCCTTCTACATTGCTGTACCTGCCTGACTCGCACTTGGTGCACTCGGTGGAGGCGATGCCAGAAATTGTGCCCGAGGGGCAAAGGAGGCAGGCCGTCTGAGTCGGGTTGGAGAAGGAGCCGGCGGAGCAAGGGGTGCAGAATCCGGCGCCGTCGAGATCGTCGCTAATGAAACCGGCGCCACAGTCTTGGCACCTCTCAACACTACTCTCTCCAGTGGCAGTGAACTTGCCAAGAGGGCAAGCCTCGCATTTATTGGCCGGTTTGTTGTAATATTTACCAGTGAAACAACTTTCACATGCAGAAGAACCGGGAAGGGAGTGACCTCCGTCTGGGCAGGGTGTGCAATCATCGCTGGCCCCAATGGAAAAAGTATTTTCAGGGCAGATCTGAATATTGGTGTGATCATCCGTGGGCTTGTGGCCGGCAGGGGAAGTCTTGCAGAATGGCGCGCCATCCTCATTGCTGTACTGCCCCTTGTCGTTGCACTGCTTGCACACGAGGCCGTCATTGGAGTAGGTCGGTGGTGTGCATTGAGAACATGATGAAGAGCCTTGAGATGAGATGGTCCCAAGTTCACAGGCCTTGCAGCCAACTGCCCCGTTGATAGCGTCGTACCTGCTGTACTTTCCAGCGAGGCACGGGGAGCAGCTCGTAGCACCTCCGATAGAGTACTCGCCTGCTGGGCAAGGGGTGACACCAGTGCGATCTGATGAAGGCTTGAAGCCAGCAGGGGCGGACTTGCAGGAGGAAGCACCATTGACATCGCTGTACTGCCCTTCTCCGTCACACTGCTTGCAAGTCTGACCGTCATTGGAGTACTTGGGTGGGGCGCATTGAGTGCACGACGGAGACCCATCAGAGGAAGTAGAACCCAAGTTACAAACAGTGCACCCAACAGCCCCGTTGATAGCGTCGTACTCACTGTATTTTCCAGCCAGGCACAGGGAGCAGCTGGTAGCACCTCCGATAGAGTACTCGCCTGCTGGACAAGCAACGACGCTGGTGCGATCTGATGTAGGCTTGAAGCCAGCAGGGGCGGACTTGCAGGAGGAAGCTCCGTTGATGTCATTGTACTGCCCATCCGCGTTACATTGTTTGCACGTGAGACCGTCATCTGAGTAGGATGGGGCAACGCAGGGGGAGCACTGGCGATCTATCGTTGTGGTGCAGGCTGAAGTTTCGTACGTTCCAGCGGGACACGTTGAGCAAGAGAGGCAGGAAGTTTGAGAAGAGTCGGACTGGTAGGTAGAACCCTCGATACACCCTGACTTTACACCTCCCACGCAAGCAAATCCAGCCTCGCAAGGCAGTTGACCAACTTTCTCTTCGTCGGCTGTGGAAGTTGGGGTGGTGTAGTATCCCGACGTCGCAGCGTTGACAATGGGACTCCCTGTAGGACAGTAAAGAGCTACGCTACCGCATTGAATGGGAGTTGAGGAAGATTTGGGGCAGAAGTGGCCAGCAGTACAAGGGAGGCAGGTGGCTTGTGCCTCGTCAGGTTGATATTTACCCGCTTCGCAAGGACTGCAGGTAGTTCCAGATGAAGAAGCAGACTTTTCCCGATAACTGCCAGGCGCACATGCCACCTTGTCGGTTCCTCCGGGGCATTTATATCCCTCCTTGCAATCCTGGCACCCACTACCCCCGCTGCTGAATTTTCCAACAGGACAAGGTGTCTGGGTGCCGCCTTCTATGCACTCATAGCCTGGCGGACAGGAGGAACAAGCTGGTGCTCCAGCGCCCGAGGATTCACCAGCACCGCAAGGCGAGCACGCTATTGCCCCTTCAACATCGTTTGAGTAGGTCCCTGGGGTACAGAGCTCGCAGTCATCAGGACTGCTGTGCTTGGTGGGGTCGGAGTTGTCGTACTCGTTCTTCTTGCCGAGGGGGCAGGCCGTACAGGAGTAGTGTTGTGAGGGATCTGTTGCAGGGTCGACATTGATCTTCCCCGCGGCGCAGACTGAGCAGGTAAAGAGGGAAGCGTGAAGGCTTGGAGAGGTGGCGTCGTCGGCGTTGAAGCGGCCGGCGGGGCAGGTGGTACAGGAGGTTGAGGAGGGAGATCCGGAGTAGGAGCCTTTGGGGCAAATCGTGCAGGTGGACGCGCTTGTAGCTCCAGTGGAAGAGCTGAATGTTCCTGCGGTGCAATCTGCGACGAGAGAAGTGAAGTGCGAGGAATGCGTAAGTGGATTTAGAAGTGATGCAAGCGGGGGCGAGTTGGATTGAAGTTTAGGATGATGATCAGAGTTTCTTCGTGGGTGGGCGGCTTGCGACGTGTGGAGAATCGTTCTCGTGGTTGGTGCCATGAATTCGTTTCCTGTCCATTCTCACCTTGGCACGTAGCCTCGCTTGAGGCTCCAGTTGAGGTGCTGTACTTCCCCTTGTCGCAGTCTACACACGAAGCTTCGCTTGTTGCTCCAGATGACGTACTGTACTTCCCCTCACCGCAATCTACGCACGTAGCGTCGCTTATGGCTCCAGTTGCTGTACTATACTTCCCCTCGTCGCAATCTACGCATGTAACTTCGCTGGGTGCTCCAATAGAAGAGCTATACTTCCCCGCAGCACAAGGGAAACATGTCGTTTCGCTGGCTGCTCCAATAGAGGGGCTATACTTCCCCGCAGCGCAGCCAACACAATCTGAAATTGAATCCCCGCGAGTTGGATTATAATACCCAGCATCACAGTCATATGCCTCGCACTCAGAGTAAGAAAACTTGTAAACTCCGACACTCCCCCCGTAAGTGTTCAAAGCGGATCCTGGGAGGACGGTGGGTTAGGTTAGTGAACAATTCATGTCGAAACAAGACAAAGACATTTTTCTTCTCACCTTGAGTTGGAGTGTTGGAAGTGTACGGAGAAGGGCATGTATTGTGGATCGTGACGGACTTTGTGTAGTGGTTGTAGATATCATCACCTCTATACGCAGTGTTGCCATTAAAGGCTGTTCCGTACACATTTACAGTAACACCATCACCTATAGCAAAGATTGCTCCACCGCCCCCACAGCAACTATCCGTCCCTCTGCAGTTAGAGAAGAGGCATAACTCAATCTCCACTTTGGCTCCCCACTTAATGTTAAGCGCCGCCCCACTATCATTAATTGCCCCATCTTTAAAGCTTACAGCTCTGATGGTGAATGTCCCGCTTCCAGTTCCACCCACTATCATCACTCTTCTCTCATTTTCTCCATCCCAAAGACAGCTTGCCTTGTCATCCACGCACTTGACCTTTCCATACAAGTTGGCTGTGTACAGCATGTTTTTACTGCTTTCGCAAGTCCCCTCTGAGCATTTGTAAGACCCGACGGCCATAACCACAGAGTCCCCATTAGCCATGGTGGAGTTGCCAGTATTTTGAGCATATGTGCCCATATTACTGACCGTATTGAAAACCCCGTTCATATTAGCCACGTTGTGGGTTGGGGCAACGCAATCATAGAAGGTGTAAGTAGAGCCTGCGACAGTGCCGTAAGTGTCCAAAGCGGATCCTGTGGGAGGAAAGAGGTAGAAGTTGGTGCAGCGGAAACGTAAAGTTAGTTGTGGGGTTAGGAATGGTTCTACAGACTACACAACCCTCATTTAAATCTCACCTTGGGTTGGAGAGTTGGAGGAGTTGTTTTGGTGCAGCGGTAACGTAAAGTGCGTTGTGGGGTTAGGAATGGTTCTACAGACTACACAATCCTCATTCTCGTCTTACCTTGGGTTGGAGTGTTGGAGGAGTAGGGAGAAGGGCACGTATTGTGGATAGTGATGGTTCCGCCGTTCCTGTAAATATCGTCACCATTTCCTGAGTCTGCTGTGTTGCCGTTAAAGGTTATTCCATAGGCATTGACAGTAGTTCCACTACTTTTAACAAAAATTGCTCCACCTCCATAAAAAGTATTTGTAGCTCTATTGTTGGAGAAGTCTAAGAGCTCTATGGTCACTATGGCACCATTATAACACTCAAGCCCTCCACCATAAATAGCACGTCCGTCCTTGAACGTGAGCGCGCGGAGAATAAGAGTGCCAGCCCCAGTTCCATACACCACCATCCCTCTTCTGGTTTGCTCTCCATTCAGAATACAAGCGCTTGTATCATCCTCTAAACACTTGACCTCTCCATGCAAGGCATTTGTGACCACCATGATGTCACTTCTTGCACAAGTACCCTCTGAACACTTGTACTCTCTCAAACCTAGCACCGCGGTGGCCCCGTTAGGCATGATGGAGTTGCCATTGGAGTCAAGAGTGCTTTGTAGCTCGTTAATATTATCGACGCTAACCTCAGTTGTTCTCCTTCCGCCTACGCTAATCCCTGTACCAATCGCATGCCCTTCCGCGACGGCAAGGAAAGCGCAGCAGACCCACAAAATTGTCCTGGTCCTGACCATTTTGCTCTAGAGGAATCTGCGATTAGCATTTTACGAGTACCGGGAAGGTTTGCGTGTGAGAACAAAGTCGTCCCATGTTCCCCCCTCCCCTCCTCTCCTCCCCCCCTCGTAGGCGCCAGACAATGGGGACCCTGATTATGCCAAACTTACCTCCTTCGTCTCAGTGATACAGGTCGAATTACAACCAGTAGACCGAATAAAGCTCTGAAGGGCCGTGTAATTCTTCAACGACTGTGTGAAGTTCTTCAGACAACAGGTTGGATCCCTTTTTTCCAGGCAGATGGTCAGATAGATTCCAGGATTTCTTCTCCAAATTTGCCCAAATACCGAAATGAACATGCAATGGTATTCCAACATAGTTGCAGTGCACATACTACTCTTTGTCATACCAAGTATAACATCATTAGTAATAAATAGCGGACATTTAGCAAGACATTTAGCAAGAAAAACAACAAAAACAACACCAACATCATCGAGAGCTCGATCAGCAAATCCCTCATTATATCCTCAATACTCGACGTACACGCGATATAAATCATCTAACAGATCTAATAAATTCTCATTACTAGCTACTACAACATCACCTACCATATTAAACGCTAAACTGGGCGATAAAAGAGATATGATGAACTTCAAATTGACCAGCACGGAGAAGGCACGCACCGTCGCCTCAACTTGCACGTCCGCTACTCTCTGTACTCTCATACCGACAAACCCAGATCAGGAGGAGCTGTCCTCGGTGGCCGGTGCGCCCTGGGGTAGCTACGTTGACTACATCCTAGCAGACGACGGTAGCCCTGTCCTTTTAGTTAACGAGGACAGCCAGCACACAAAGTTCTTCCACCCCTCTCCCTCCTCCCCCACCCCCATGGTATCCCTCTTCATGCAGCTCGGGGGCAACCCCAACTCCAAGCAGGACGTCTCCAGGGTAACCCTGACAGGCTCCATCCAACCTGTACCCTCAGACGACCCGGCGCTACCCTCCCTCAGGATGAGGTACAGCATCACCCACGCTTACGCTGACAGGGTCCTCGACTCCCCCAAGTTCAGCTTCTACAAGGTGTCCCCTACCCAGATTTACTACGTGGGGGGTTTCGGCGTGATGAGTAAATGGGTCGACGTGACCGATTACAAGCACGCCTCAAGCGACATCCTAAGTAAGGACGCCTCCTCCATAATCGCTTCCCTAAACTCCCAGCACTCCGAGGACAACGACAACGTCGCTACCTCCATCCTGGGCTGCCCCTCCGTGGAGTCCGTCAGGTGCACGTCGATAGATCGGCTGGGTGTGGACTTCAGGGTCACGTACAAACCGGGGAGGAAGGTCGTGACGGATGAGTTCAGGATCGGATTCAGGATACCGATCATGAGCGTCGAGGACGCGAAGAGCGAGTGCCTCAAGGTTTATCAGGAGGCTTGGGAGATTAAGGAGGGGTTCGTTTACGACGAGGGAGAGGTGAGAGAGGAAGGGCACGCACACGCACGCACGCACACGCTGACGACAAAACCCCCCCTGCTTGGCAAACATTTACTAAAAACACTAACCACCCACATACACACACACATACTCCCAGGACTCGGAGGACGATGGGATACCTGTTTTCAAATTTGCATCTGATGGACTGGCGTAGGGGGGGGAGGGAAAAAGAAAACAATGTTAATGAGTAAACTGGATTAAATTAAGTCCACCCAATTTCCTCATTCCTCAACATCCAGCAAGAAATCCAAGGCCCACCATTGGCGGACCAAGGGCAAAACCCTAATAGACCAACATGGCCATGGTCCGTCCCCCTCACCCCCTCCCCAACCCCCTCCCCCCCCCCCTCACCCCCTCCCTCCCCCCCCTCCCTCCCCCCCCTCCCCCCCCCACCCCCCAACCCCCACCCCCTTAGACATTTTCAGATTTCCTCCTGGCGCTGGGTATGTTCCTTTCCGGCACCTTGAACACCATCACTGCAAAGTGGGCCCAGAGGACCCACTCACTCGGTAGGGACACCGCCGACGACCTGTCCACTACTATCTGGGGCAGCCTTGACGGACAGGATGGATTGGAGAAGAGAAGGTAAGCGGGGGGGCGACAACCCAGAGAGGATTTCAACCCCTTCTAAAACCCTAACCCCACGCCCCCCCCCCAGCTTCGACCACCCCTTCTTCCAAGCCAGCACCATGTTCATCGGCGAGGCTCTTTGTCTTGTTGCCTTTGTCATCAAGAAGGTGAGGGTTGATGGGCCAACAAGTTTGGGTGCTGAGATCCACCAGCCCATCCTTCCCGCGGCTCGCTTCGCTCACCGCTGCTTTGCTCACCGCTGCTTCGCTCGCCGCTGCTTC
The DNA here is from genome assembly GCA_030267965.1 of Triparma columacea. Taxonomy (NCBI): domain Eukaryota; class Bolidophyceae; order Parmales; family Triparmaceae; genus Triparma; species Triparma columacea. Next base: position 33,593 of record BRYA01000081.1, on the reverse strand, counting down.
GCTCACCGCCCTTCGCTCGCCGCTCCCCAGAAGTACTTCTCCCCCCCCACCCCCCAAGCCTACACCTCCCTCAAGGACGGTTCCTCCGCCTCCGAGGGTCTCTTCACCAACTCCGTCTACTTCTCCATCCCCGCGATGCTCGACATGACAGGTACCGGTGTTATGAACGCTGGTCTCTGCCTAACCTACGCCTCAGTCTTCCAGATGCTCCGCTCCGCCGTCGTCGTCTTCACCGCCTTCATGTCCGTGGCCATCCTCAAGAGGAAGCTCCGGGCCTTCCACTGGGCCTCCATCGCCCTCGTGGTGGCAGGGGTCAGCGTCGTCGGGTACGTGAGCATCAAGTACTCGGGGGACGACTCGACGAAATCGCAGAGCTCGGTCATGCTGGGGAACGCACTGGTCATCGTGGCGCAGGCCATGGTCGCGCTGCAAATGGTCGTGGAGGAGAAGGTGAGGGCGCGGGCTGCAGCGCAATTTTCTGACCTTTTTTTGGAAAAGCGGGATTCGCAAAAGTGGAATTCGCATTCATTGACTGATACCAACCCAAATTTTCCCGCAGATTATCAACAGCCACGGCGCTCCTGCTCTCAAGGCTGTCGGATTTGAGGGCGTCTTCGGTTTCGTAATCCTCGGAATTCTCCTCGTCCCCCTTTACTACATTCAGGTCAGCGGCGGCGCCCACGACTACCCCATTGAGGACGCTGTCGACGCCATGATCCAGATCTCCAACAGCGGGGAGATTCAGATTGCCCTAACCGGGTACATCTGTAGCATCGCTTTTTTCAACTTTTTCGGAATCAGGTGAGAGGGGAGTCGGAAGCATCCCTGATTTACTGACGCTAACTTACTCGGCTCATCGTGTTTTCGATAACCTCCACTAACTTACTCGGCTCATCGTGTTCTCGATAACCTCGCAGTGTTACCAAGGCCATGAGTGCGAGCCACAGGATGGTCCTCGACAGTTTGAGGACCGTCGCTGTTCTTGGCGTGAGGTAAGTTTAATAAATCGACCACCTGGAACACCTCCACTCCTTAGACCACCCGGAACACCTCCACAACACCACTAACCCCCCGCCCCCCCTCCCCTTCAGCATTGCTCTTGGATGGGAAGATTTCCACTACGAGCAGCTCTTTGGTTTCGCGTTGCTCATCCTCGGAACTTCCCTGTACAACGAGATCATTAGGGTCCCTGCTCTCTTTGATTACGATGACGACGAGGAGGTCAGGGAAAGTTTCGTCGAGAGTGTCAGGTGAGTGAAGCTAACAAATCTCACAAAAGCCACGTCCTTCGCAAAAGAAACCCCCGAGGCTAACC
>BRYA01000081.1:9490-32247 GCA_030267965.1 Triparma columacea | reverse complement strand
CCCCCCCCCCGTTGCAGACAAGATAGTAAGGACATCGGTGAGAAGGAGGGCATGGCTCCCCTACTCGATACTGCTAATGTATAGAGTGCGGATGAGGGGGGGCATACGGAGGTATAAGTTGATAACAAAAAAAACTGGCGGATACGAAAGAAAGTAAAAAGGGCCATTGTTATGCATAGAATTTCCCCGTGCGCTTTTTATCATGAAATTTCCAACCTCTCGTCCTTTGCTTGTGGGCCGGAAGTGCTGCAATGTTGTGATGGTACGTTGGTGGGGTTAGTTGGCGTCGGACCGTCCGATACGTCTCCTCTCTTTCCCTCGCACATTCCCAAGAACCCCCCTGCATGGAAGAATCAGACAGTATGAATACAAAAGCGCTCATCTTGATCGCGGAGTTAATACTTTCATCATATTCTTCACTTCAACGGCAATAATCCCTGCTATCCTTCCCCTCTCTTCCCCCTTATATTTCTCACCTTGCGGTCTCTTAACCTCACCTCCCCGATCTATCTAAGTTAGACCCAAACTCTATATCTGCAATCCTCGGCACATGGATGGCTCACCATCTATAAGGTGTTCAGAGCCGCGTCGCCCCCTCCGAACAACCACATCATTTTCTATCTGTATTATAAACTCACTCCCGTCAGTCGGGGCTACAATCGCAATCAAACATGCTTCATTGCCAGCACAAACAATTTGTCTCCCATCTATCTATGAGACTGATCCCTACTCCTCCCTTCCTACTTCCCCTCTTTCGGGAAGAAGACGTGGCCGCGCCTAATTTTTGCGGCGCTAGATGGTTCCTCATAGGAGATGACTCTCGCCGCGCTTTTCCTTCTCGGCCTCTTGATGACCTTGAGTTCAGGGGAGAGGGAAGGTGGAGGTGAGTGGTTCGGCGTGAGGACGGCCCTGTTCGTTCCGATGACACCTATGCTCGCCTTGGTCGGGCTAAGGATCGCTCCCTTGAGCTCTCTATGGGTGTGCTCAGGGTTGTTATTCTCCTTGATCTCCTCGCCCCACATTGGGGGGGGGGGCGTTAGGGGGGAACCGAAGCCGAAAGGTGGAAGCCCAGGGGGGAAACCTGAAGGAAGCCCCGGAAGTAGGCCCGGCGGAGGTCTCGCCTTGGAGCTCCCTCGTTCTGTCGTCACGCCTCTCTTGCTCTCTCCCATTTTCCTGTGGAACGAGCGAAGCTCTGCAGTGGGAGACAGCTGTTTTTGATAACGCGTGGGAAGCACAAAAGAAGGGTGTTAGTTGAATTGGCTCGATGGCACGTGGAGTGCTAGATTCCTATCACCCCCTCCCTTTCGGCTACTCGCTTCGTGACTCACCTTCCCGTTACCAAACATGGGCAAAGCGTTTGACAATAGCGGGAAGTCGTCCTCTCTTGTTTTGTTCATGCCACTGTCTCCTGCGATAATTTTCGATCCTCCAGCCCAGGGAGAGTTGGTGGTGTCCTCCAGTCCGAGGTGACAGAAACTTGAAAAGGCAAGGGAGTTGCCGCCAGTCGTGTCACCCGTCATGTCGCCGGTCATGTCGCCTGTCATGTCATTCGTCACATCGTTCGCAAAATTGTTCGAGATGTTGAGGGGAGTCGAGTTCTTGGAGACGCGAAGTTCGTCCCTGAGCGATTGGATGGTAATTTCGTAACCCCTCCTGTCCTCCTCCATTGCAAAGATCTGGCTCTGCAGCGCTGAGGTTTGGGAGCTGAGGGACCGCACGACCGATTCTAGCTTCAAATTCCGTGTGTTCAAGAGGGAATTGTCGCGAGAGAGCTGGGTGTCTGCGAAGGGGGGCATGGGGAGAGGTGCCAGTGAGTTTGTTTATAGTTGTAGTGTTCGTTTTGAATGCACGCGCTCCCTCGCACACTCACGCTTCCCCTTGAACTCGTTCAACTCCTTCGCCAACCTTCGATTCTTGGTACTAAGGTCCGCCGCGTTGATTCCTCCCTTCCCAATCTGCAGCTGCTTCTTCCCGTTGCCACCACCCCCACTTCCTCCGACACTTTGCTGCCTCTGCGATGCCAACTTCGTCCTCAGCGTCTGTAGTTGGCTATGACTCTTCACATTACTCTGTTGCTTTGGCATATTTACCGCTTGTGGAGCCTTGAAGTGCTTCAAATGTGCACCAATAGCCGAGGTTGTTGACGCCGAGCCTGTCTACCAATCTTCTGGGAGTATTGCAGGTTATAAAACGGTATCAGAAGGTTAATAATGGGTATGAAAGGGAGATGAATGCACGGCGAGCAAGAGGTGTGTCACAGAAGTATTGAGATGCCCCTCAAAATGTGAAATCAGGAAATAACAACAGAACTCCAACATCCTAGATTATTTTGATTTTGACGATTTTTGGACTTCATGACGTCAAAGCGTTTTGCTGAGCCAAGTGTTAACCAGCTGAAGGCTCGTTTCTCCGAGATTCAATCAAGATGGAAAATAATCAAGGCTGAAGCCAAGGCAGCAACGAGAACGAGACAGACAGTAACCATCCCACCCTCCTCTGATTCCGGCGATGGAAGATTTGGGGATCCTAAGGGTGGTGTGCGAGGGGGGGGGTGCTTGACAGCTGCGCTAGCTGGTCCACCGACAAAGGGGTGCCAGCCAAGGTCACAGTCAAGGCCAGGACGAGGTTCAAAATACAACTCCAAAAGGGGTGAGAGGAAGGGAGCCAATGTCACTAAGGCTGAGAAGGAGAATAAGACAGGAATGTGTGGGACCATAATGGCCCCGTCTGGCGTCCAATCGCACGCACGGTCGCGATTCACGCGGCGATGGGGTTCGGAGAATGACACAGTTGTCAACGCTGCTGCTGCTGCTGTCGTTGCTTCCGATGATACTGACAATGCCACTACTCCACCCGCAAGGGACGGTCCAACAACTCCCCCCAGAGTGAGACGCAAAAGCGCCCCGGTCCCAAACAATCCTTTTTCAAAGTTGCTCAGTGATCAAGTCAAGGAGTTAAGATAGTTTCTAACCTTCCGCTTCGAACCCATTACATTTTTTTCATTTACGTCCAAGGAGTGTCTGTCAAGGCTCGCCCCGAAGTACGATCCGAAGTACGATCTGTGTAACAGCTTGCACATCCTTGCACATCCTTCCCCACCCAACACTTTTTTCCTCAGAAGAATTCAACCCAATTCAGCAACAGCATCCCAAATCTCTTCTTCATCTATAAAGCACTATGGCTGATGCACAACCGGAAATCTCGTTCGACGACAACAACAATGTGCGTGTATTGTCCACTTCGCACATGAAGCACACCGAAGAGCTTGAAATGGAGAGTAAGGCCTTCACCTCGCAGATAACACAATTTGAAAAATCAATCTCCTCCCTCGTTGAGTCTCTTAGCGAGCAGGGTGATAGGATCGAGAAGGAGAAGCTCAAGGTGAGTGGTGGTCGTTACGTCTTCAGTGTGTCCTGAAACCCCTCCTAAGCCCACCCATCCCCCCCGGCCCCCCCCCCTCCCCAGGCCATTGGGCAGAGGAACAAGGTAGATGGAGAGGTTGAGGACAGACAGCGCCAGCAGATCGCGTTGCAGGGTGCTATTGCCGAGAAGAAAGCCGAATTAGAGCGTTACACATTGCAGCACAGTAGTTTGGAGAAGGTTGAGGCGGACCAGTTGGCAATGGTGAGTAGATATCGCCCACGTGCTGACCTTCCTCCTCTATTCCTCACCCCACCTTCCCAGATTGAAAAGCTGCAGAACCAGTAAGATGACATGTCATCCCTCCACCTCCTCATCTCTCCTCAAATGTAACTTAACACCGTCCTTTTGTAACTGAAACAATACACACATCCTTTATTAGCTCCGCTTCACTTTCCTCGTCCTCCTTTTTGGGACGTTGATTTGAGTGTTGATGATCCCCATCGTTCCTGAGGTTATGGTCAGTGGCACCGCTGGTGCCAGGATCGTCGGGAGTTGGGGCCTCTCTCCACCCCCCCTCCCCTCTCCCCCCCCCCCTGCTACTCTCAGCGTGCCTTGCCTTCGCACCGCCACTTCGTTCTCCTCGCTCCACGGACCATGCCCGAGCTTGTTTGTTGCGCGCACCCTGTACCTGAACTTTCCACTTTGGGCCCCACCCAAATCTATAGTATCAATGTACTCTGGCACCTTGCTCCTCCCCACCACTTGCCATTCCTCCTTCTCTTCCTTCTCTTCCTCCTCGTCCTCCTCCAGCCTCTCCACGGTGAAATGAGAAATCAGATAGCCGTTGCTTCTCGGGCTCTCCCACGTGAGCCTTACCCTGCAGACCTTGCTTCCGCCCCCATTTGAAATGATTTTACTCATCCCAAACACCTTATCCTTCTTCGCCTTGCGCTTGACCTTCCAACCTTCCTCTACGTTGCTGCTCTCCTTCTCAACGAACTTCATGACCCATACGAGGCTGCGACGAAGCGAATGAATATAGAGGGGCGGGTTAGTTTTGCGTGAGAATAAAGTCATCGCTTGAACGGACGACGCTTACCTCGTCCGTACGCCCCCAACCATGGCCGGGACCGTCCTATTCGTCCAAACGTCAACGTGACCGCTGTCCCTCTCTTCCTCTCCTAGCCAATTCATCAAGCATTCAAGTCGAATCTTTGTCTCCCATATCTTCTTATCCTCGCCCTTCTTCTCTTCGTACTTTTCTTTCTCGATTCGGGCCTTAATTCTCTTGCTCTCGGCCCTCTGTGCTTCATCTCCGGCTTCCTTTATGCTCTTTGCGAACTGCTGGGCCTGGAGGATGTCTGTCGGATCAATTTGGCTGTTCCTTTTTGTCTCTTCCATCGCCTTCTCACTTGCCTGAATGGCCTTTTCCTTGATTTCTGACTCAATCTTCTCTCGCTCTGCATCGAGGATTCCCTGCTTCTTCTCCTTCATCACCTCAATAATATTCTCCTTCACCCCATCTGAAAGCGTGAAGTGAACCCGGTACAAGCTGTCTGGGACGAGACCCCATATCTCAAGTCTCTCGTCGCCCCCAACTGCCTGCCCCCCCTCCTCGGCAGCCTTCTCAAAGAGTTCCTGCTCTTCCCTCCCGAGCCAGTGGCTCGTGACGATTATATCCAGGTCAACCATACCAGTCGAGGTGCTGCTGTCGTCGGCTTCTCTCGTGCGGTGCCGCATTTTGAAGGCGTGCCTCTTGCTCCTGCCCAGGTCCAGCAAAGGGCTGGGAAGCTCTACTAGCAGTCCCTGACCCTCCTTCTCCTCTTGCCCAACTTCCACCTCCTCCAACTCCTCCACCTCCTCCACCTCCTCCACAGCCCCTTCCTGGCCCTTCACGGATACTCTTAAGACCATCCCCCCCTCCACCCCTCTCCTTATTGCCTCCTCCCTCATCTTCAGCTTCTTCTTCATCTCCCCCCTTACGATATCTTCACTCTTGCCTCTCGCCTCCTCCAAAATCTTTTTCATTATCCTTCTAACAATCCCTCCCCTCACCCTCGCCTGGATGCGAGCCGCCGCGTTGAATCTCCCCTCCCAGGCGATCTCCTGTAGTTTGGCGTACGCCCTCTGGAACATGAAGGCCAGCGTGGCCTTCACGCTGCTCATCTCTAGTTTCTTGAATATCATGTTCCCACCCTCGTCGACCGCCGTCTCCTTGAGCTGCGAGATGCTCGACATCCTGGTCAGGTTCGGCCATGAGTCCTCGTCGTCCCATCCAGGGCACCGAGGCATCTCGGCCGTCCTGATGGCTCTCTCGAAGAGCTCGTCGAAAATCTCAACCTTGACGAGCTGCTTTGCAATTGTGTTATTCTTGATGAGGACTTGCTCGCTGACATCCGTCAGGAGGCTCTGTTCCCTCATCCTCTCCATGATCTCCTCTGCTTCAACGTCCGCCTCCTCCATAATTCTCCTCCATTTCCTTCCCCCCATGGCGAAGAATTTCGTAGCCTCCTTCACAGCTTCCGTGTAGCTGCAGCCGAGTTTGTGGCAGGGCACCTGCATCGCCTTCACCCTGAGCTCCTCGTCCTCGATGGCCCTGGCGAGCTTGTACTCCTCCGCCTCTTCGCCGTATTCGATCCTCTTTTCCCCCTGATCCACCTTCCTGACTTCCGTGCTGAGGGCGACGGCGAGTTTTACTTTGGCGCCCGCCCCTTTCCAGTGCATCCTGGCGGCGAGTGTTTTCCTCGTCTGGCTCTGTTCCTTGCTCTCGGTCCCGTCGTCCAAGAGGAGACCTGCTGCCTTCTTCTTTTCAATCTCGAGCTGGGCCTGCGATAAGGCGGTGGGTTTGTGCGTTAGCATTGTCGACATTACAAGGTTATTCGTCGCTTCTCTTTCATTCTCACCTTTTCCCTCTCCTTTATCCTCGGGTCCGTAATCCCAACAGGGAAGTAGACCCCATTCTTAACGTTCATCAGCTTATCATACCCCTCATATAGAGGTATGGCGTAGTCAAAGTTCATCAGTGTGTCAAGAAGTCCCTGTTCCAAGCTGACCATATTGACTCTCCTCTTATTGATCACACTGCTAGCTACCGAGCTGCTCGCTACGCTATTATTATTCGAGAACACGCTGCTGGCAAGCGACCTTTCGTCGTCGCTGAATTGTGCTCCCACGGACTTCTCCTCGATTTCCCTGTGCCCACCCCCGACGAGGAAGCTGTTACCCTTGAACTTTTCGAGCATGTTATCCCTCTCCTCAAAGGTTTTAAGGATATGGCAAACGAAGACGCCCACGAAGTCGCTCGTCCACCAGTTGAACAGTGCCCCCTTGATGCTCAGTTTCCTCCTGCAAGCCTTAATAATGCTTTGCCTTCTCGTCAGTTTCTTGTGCGTATATATGAACCTCTCATGGTCAGTCAACGCGTTCCACCACCTCCTCCTAAGCGTTTCCGCCACCCTCTCCTTCGTCCTTTTCCACCCCTCCTCCGTCTGCAGCCTGTTTGCCTCTTCAATCGCAGCGAGCAGCTTGTCCCTAATCTTGCTGCTGTCCCCACTAGTTACAGAAGCGTCTTCAAGGAGCGCGCTAGCGACGCTCAGATCGTCGTCTACAACTGTGGGTTCCCTCGCCTTGCTCTTTCCGGCCCCTGCTACTCCCCCCCCTCCCCCCCCCCTCCTTTTCTTCTTGTGCAACATGAGCAGCTCCTTCTGCGTGAGCTTCGGGGCCTCGTCTTTCAACTTAGCCTCCTCCTCTGCCCTTTTCGTTTCGTTGTTCTGCGCGTCAATTATATCCAGCCGCTGCGTTAGGACGCCGAGGATTTCGTCAGTTGAGGCTCGTTTCTTTGGATCTTCCTTAAGGCATCTCCTCAAAATGTGTTTCACAATATCCCCGAACCTGCTCGGCACCTTGCTCATAGCTTGGTCCCCCATCTCGCATAGCCTCGTCTCCTCGTTCTCTAGAACTTTCTTCGTAACCAGCTCGAAGAGGAAACACCCGAATCCCCATACGTCAATCTTCTCCGCTAAGAGCGGTTGGGTGCGATCGTTCGTAGTGAACAGAGCGTTCAGTTCTGGAGGCACGTAATTGTCCTTCGGGATATGTCTAACGTCCTGTTAAGTCGTCACACGGGGGTCGGGAGGGGTGGGGTTCCGTTAGTATTGTTAGTTCAAAATGTTCATGTGTGTTATTGTTGCGCTTTTAGTGGTTTGTTTGAAAACACCCTTACTCACCTCCTCCTCCATCTCCCCCCCTCCCTCCAAATTCTTAATTCTCCTAGACCCCCCAAATTCGCAAACGCTCGCATCCATTTGCATTTTCCCCCCTTTTTCATCCCATGCTTCCGTCGTTAGCCAGACGCCCCTACACCTCACACCCCCTAACATGTACCCTTTACCATGTGCATGTTTCAAGCCCGTCAGCACCTGCTTGGCCCACTTTAAAACGTCGTATTCCTTAAGTCGTACGGGCATTGTCATTTGATCCTCAAGGTTATTACCGTCGCAGAATTGGTATATAACTGAGAAATTTATTACCCCCTTGGAAGGAGTTGATGGATGACCAACGAGGGAATGGGGGTCGAAGTCTAGACAGAATCCAACGACGGGTAGACAGTGGTGACAAGTTGATGATATGTATTTGTTTTTACCAGCTTTAGAAGCATTTGCTGAGTTCGCGACATCGCCAAAGAAGAATGATCGGTGTTTGTCGTTGTTATTCGGTGTAACCGTCGATGATCTTTTCCTGTGAGTTGGCGTAGTCTTCGATGCAGGTGACTTACTCGCTTCTTCTCCCGCCGTTTCGTTCTTGGGTGTAGTGACTGTTGTGCTCCTTGTCCTGATCGTCTTTGGTATTGTGTCTTGGCTCATGCTCTGTCTGCTGGCGGCTGACTTTGGGGTCGTTACATAGCTCTTGTTTCTCTTCGGGGACTTATTACGACCCATTGGACTCATGCTTTTCTTCCTACTCTCCGCCTCCGCCTTGTTGACACCCGTGAAGCTCGAGTGGCTAACGTTCGCGTGGTTGCTATACTCCCTCAAAATCTCCTCCATCCTCCCCTCCCCCCCCTCCCCCCCCACGTCGTGGTAGCACCTGATGAGCCTGAGAGCGACGGGGTTGCCCCTGTGGTACCTGAACCTAATGTGCTCAGTGTAGGGCTTGGCGGATGTCGTGACGTCGTTCATTGCGACCGTCTCGGTGCGCAGTTTTACCTCGACGATATTCTTTACCCTCTTGGCCTCCTGCTTGGTGGCCTCGCTGACGCTCTCGTGGGTCTCGGCGTCAAAGTCAAATATTGACAGGTCAGGGACCTTGAGGTCCGCGGAGCTCACCTTCTGTACAAAGGGGGCGGAGGCCCTGATGGTCCTCTCGAGCTTCTCTAAAGGCGTCTCACGGTCGTCCTCGGCGGACCCAGCGTCTGAGGCCAGGGGGGAGGTAGGGGCGGCGTCCGCGAGCATGGTCTCCAAAGAGAAGCCCACGTGGTGGGCTGGGCCGCTGCTCGCAGAGGGGGGGGGGGTCGGTTCAAAGTTGGACGACTCAAGTAAAAGGTTCTCCAACGTCCCAGGTTTCTGGAGCTTTTGGGCGGGTACTTCCTCCTCCTTCTTGGGTTCCAGAGTGGGTGGAGGTAAAGGCTGCGTGGTTTCCTCCGCATTGTCGTTAAGTACCGCCAGAAGGGTTGACTCAGTCGGCTGCCGTTCAGGTTCGTTATCTTTCTTTTCTCCGTCTCCCTCCTCTTCTAACTCTCCTCCCGTTTCCTTCTTCTCTTCTCCTTCGTCCTCTGCCTCGTCCGGTGCTGACATTAACACCTCAGTCGTTAGCACGCTCGCCAAACCTGACCGTACCGGTGACACCCTCGTGCTCTCCTTCAAGCTCTCCACGAGTTCCTGCGTACGAGTGTGTGTGTGCGTGTGTGTGAGTGTGTGTGTGTGAGTTTCAGTTTGTTAATTTTTTTGTTGTTTTTTGCATCTCGTCCTAATCCTTCCCCCCCTTCTCACCTCTTCCGCCTTCTTATAAATCACCTCTCTTTCCTCTTCCCCAATCCCTTCCTCCCCCCCTTCCATAATAATTTGCTCTCTTCTAATTTCCTCCATCCTCTCTCTCCCTAAAAAAAAACTTTCAGCCGCACCTTCAAGGTCACCTCTAGCTTCAACAAGAGCCATCGTGCATGCTTGTCTACCACCGCCTGTTATTGACATTAGTGTTGCAACGTCTATACGAGCTTGTGAGACATCCTGCAATCGTTTCTTAGCCTCCTCTGATGGAGTTAGTATTGTATCACTCGGACGAACGAATACTTGAACAACACCCTTGGACATTGGGAGAACGTCATTATCATCCAACACTTTACCGAGGTATATCATCCTGTTTAAAACAACGGGTACATCGTGGAGGTCGGATATTATTAACTTGGCATCGTGGACTGTGGAGGTAAACGAGTTTAATGATATTGTTATACGGGCTCCGTTTAATATTACTACCTGTGTAGGCAGTTCGGGTGGGGTTGACATTTTTTAACGATGCTTTTTTATTAGACAAGTGGGGATGGAGGTGGGATGAAGAGGGAAGTAAAGGAGGAACGAAGTAGGGGGGTTGGTTATTTAGCTTGCCGCCCTATTAATTCTATGTAAAATGTGGTGAGGTCAATACGGGGGGGAGGGGGGGGAGGGGGTTGGAGGGGGGGGGGAGTAGTAATGTAGTAGATGGCTTTTATGAGGGTGTTAAGAAGGGGAGTTTGGGGACAAGGTAACAGCAGCAGAAGGAAAGAAAATATGGACGAAGGAAGGAATCTCTTTGGATTATTGTAAAGGCTTTAGGGGTGGGCACGTCTTCCCACTTTCCCTTTTGCGCGAGATTAAGGCGACAACGGTGGGGGTGGCGTCTAACGTATATTTTATATACATTCATCCCTCTTCCCAATTCCTTAGGCCCCGCGGCGACGCTAACCTTGAGACTACATACAGATAGAAGGGAAAACAAGAGACAAAATAACGAAAGAAAACTACTGACCCCCCTTGACAGAGGCTGCTCCGGAACGTGGCGGCACGTGGTGGACATGGTTTAATGTAAGGGGGTGAGCTTTTGCCTCCCGTGTGATAAAATGTTTAACTTTATAGTTGCTCGTTGTGTTTTTTTCGTCAAAGGGCAAAGCATTTCGTTTGTTTACAAACCCCCCCTAAACAGAGTTTCCCTCACGCCATTGCTGACCCATGTGTCCCCTTTCGCATTAATTTTTTTTTTGTTATTCCTCCTCCCCCATCCTTCCTTCCCCGTCCTCCCTTTTCGTTGTCGGTGTAATGTTTTTGGGTGGGGTTTGTAGGTTGTTGTTTGTTTTAGTTGTCCTCCTTCTCAATCTTGGATTTGAGTTCGTTGACCTTGTCCTCCATCCTCTTCTTGGCCTCCTCCTCGATGGCCTTTAGCTCGGCCTCGTAGTCAAGGGTCTCGGACCGGAGGGACGTCACGGAGCGGGGGGAGAAGGCGACGCTGTTGTTATTTTGAGTTGTGGAGGGGAGGGAGGGGGGGGGAGGAAGGGAGGGGATAAGCGAAGCGAAGCGAGGTGTTAGAGTTTGTGAAAGTGTATGCATGTTTGGGTGGTGTATGGTGTGTGGGGGGTGGTGGGAGGGGGTGATGAGGAGTATTGAGGTGTATATAGGTGTATATAGGTGTATACAGGTGTATATATGTGTATGAAAGTGTGTAGTGTTGTCGAGTGTATGTGGCGATGAGAGGACTCATTTTACTCAAATTGACTATCAACACGTTGCTTTACTTACGGTGTGAAGGCACTTGAGGTAGCTAAGAGGGCTAGTGCGGCTATAATTCCGATTGACTTCATATTGATGAGAGAAATGGGTTGAGAAACTATACCAACAAAAGAGGCCAAATGAGGTCTCAGACGAGATGAGAAAAAGCAGAAAACAGACTCAGGTTTGGGAATTTCTGTGCTCCACTTCCACTCTTTATTCAATCTTTCTCTCTCTATAACAACAATTACGAATAAAACTCAGAAGATTCATCATGCTTCGTTTAAAGAAAAAGAAAGAGAAAAAAAAGACAGACGCTGCAACAACAGGAAAGGCCACTGAGAGTGGGAACGAGACCACCAGCACTGCGTCCTCCTCCACCTCAAACTCTCCCACTCCCATGGATACAGACAAGCCACAGGTCTCACTGCTAGGAGGGATAGGAGGGAAGAAGGTCAACAAAGTGGAGGGACAGAAGAAGAGGACACCAGGAGAGATTAGGATTCAGAAAGGTAAGACTAAACACGACCCAAGCAGAGTTCCCTCCGTGGTGAAATGAGTGGTGTGGAGGCTTGTTGTGGAAGAGATAACACAAGAACTTATTCAAACTATGATATGATGCTGTGTTTTTCGAAGATACGCGCAATGATTTAACGCCAGTAATAACAAAACGGCAGCCAAACAACAACACCCCAATCCCCTAACCAAACCACCACACACCACACACCACACACCCTTATCCTCCCTCAGACATAGCCGAGCTCGACGGTGGTTCCGTCGCGAACATCACCTTCCCATCCGCGAACTGTCTCACAACCTTCAAGTGTCACGTGACTCCCGATTCCGGTTACTGGACGAACTGCACCTACACCTTCACCTTCACCATCCCCGCCCTCTACCCCCACGAGCCCCCTAAGGTCCACTGCGAGACGCAGCTGTACCACCCAAATGTGAACACTCAGGGTAACGTATGTTTGAACATACTTAGGGAAGACTGGAAACCCGTGCTTGATATCAACGCTGTTATTTACGGACTTATCTACCTGTTCTACGAACCCAACCCGGGGGACCCGCTTAACCAGGAGGCGGCGAAAACTTTGAGGGAGAATAAAACACAGTTCCAGAGGAACGTCGAGAAATCCTTAAGGGGGGGCATGGTCGACGGTGTTCAGTACACTAAACTCAAGTGAGGGGGAGGGGAGTTTAAGAGGGGGGTGGGGGGTGTACGAATAATTCTTGAGAGATGAAAGGGAGGGGTGTGGGGGGGGGGATGAAATACGTAATCTAAGCATGATTTCTCTTACAAATGAACACACACACACACTACTGAAATATACATCTTTTACATCCTCCGGGGGGGGGGGCTTGGGCAACCGCACGTCATTAATCGGTGAAAAGGTCGGATTTACAAACCTTGAACGAAACCCTTGTAATCAGCAGTCACATGAAGCAACTGACTTCAGCTCACTTCATTTGGCTTCATTTCGATTCATATTTATTTTTTTGGGCATTTGTATTTCAACCACCAACTGTAACCATCCACAGTCCCCCTACTCCCCATATCCCCCCTCCCCACTGTTTCTCCCAAAACCCCTCCCACAATGCCCGTTTCAAATCCGCCCGTCCCCCCCCACACTCTATTACATTACTTCATAAACAACTCCGGTGTCCTCGTAATCCCCATTCTCTTACTCTGTCCTTCCTCCATAACAAGTTTCGCCGTCTTCCACTTCCTCCTCCAAACACTGTGGTTCACAATCTTCGCGGGGATACCGGCGATGGTTACGAAGGTTATGTTCTGGGTTGACTTCGCGTGGCCGTGGGGATTGTGCCTTATATCTGCAACTGTGTACTGGTATACGAGCTTCGATGAAGAGTTAGGGACGGGGAGGAGGACGGTTATTTGTATGGCTTACTTATTGCATGGTGCACGTATGGGTGCCGGGGCGATTTGGATGATCGGAAGCGGGACATGGAAAATTGAGAGGGATTTACCAAGGTACCAGTTCCAGAAGATTAGGGTGGAGAAATTTGGGGGTACCTGGGACATGAAGTTTATGCAGAAAGAGATTTATCAACAGATGTTCGCGAACGCGGGGGTGCTCTTTGTACCTTGCCTGGTGTGTGCGTTGGACAAGACACCGGGTTTCGGGACACTTGAGATTGTTGGGTACGCAATGTGGGCTGGGGGGTGGGTGATTGAGAACATCGCCGACACCCACAAGCTCGCGTTCGTTGAGGCCAACAAGGAAAAGCCCAAGAACAAGAGGGCGCCCTTCTGCAACGCGGGGCTCTGGAAGTACAGCAGACACCCGAACTACTTCGGGGAGTGGGTAGCATGGTGCGGTCTCGCCGTCGCTGCTGCTGAGCCTGTCGGTCGTATGGAGGTTGGTATCGAGTGCAAGCTTGGGTTGTATTTCATCCTCGCTTACATCTGCATGAGCTTATACTACTGTTTGAGCGAGTGGACGGGGGCGGTACCGGCGGAGTACTTCTCGGTTCAGAAGAGGGAGGGGTACGATAAGTATATGAAGACGACGAGCATGATCGTTCCTTGGTTCGTGAAGGAGCTGGAGGAGGAGGAGGAGGTAGCAAAGGAAGACAGCCAGAGCAAGAGGGGGAGGAGCAGAGGAGCGACTAAGAGGACGCCCAAGAAGAAGACTGGGACGCAAAAGAAGAAGAAGGAGGCAACCCCAAAGAAGAAGGAGGCAACCCCCAAGAAGGAAGAAGCAACCCCAACCAAGAGGAGTAGCAGGAGCAAAACGCCAAGCAAGGAAACCCCTAAGAGAACAAAGTCCGTTAAAAAGTCCGTGAAGAAGTCAGGGAAGAAAGTTGAGAAGACTCTGACCCCTAGGAGGAGCAGCAGGAAGCCCGTAAGAAAGATCAACTACATGTAATGGATCGGGGAGGGGGGGGAGGGAGGAGGAGGAGCGGGAAAGGATATGATAAACGACGTTTTATCAAAAAATAGGTGGGACTTATTCTCCAACTTTAGCAGCCAGTTATGTGGACGTTTACCTTCCGATTTCTGGGACCGTCGGCCTCCAGCATCAAAATCGACTGCCACTCACCCAACACTAACTTTGCGTCGACTATCGACAGAGTTACCGAGGTGCCAACGAGGATTGAAATAAGGTGAGCGTTGGCGTTGACAGGTTCCTGGTCTCTCCACTTCTTCAGGGTTTCAGGATCGGTTACATCCCAGCCGTTCTCCAAGCACCTCTCAGTCTCACCCACCCACTCTGGGTCCTGTGAGGGGCGAGAGGATATGTCGTTGTGTGCGTAGGTGACACCAGGGTTTCGACGGGAGGGGATCGGGTGACGAGAATCGATAGGAGCGAGGTTGAGGAGGTACGAGGAGAGGTCTGAGTCCAAGCCTTGCTCATACTCATTCACGCATAATCCGACTGTCGTGTGGGGCGTCGTTACCACAACGGTACCGTGCGTAACTGTCGATGATGATACAGCATCGAGCACTTGTGAGGTGAGGTCGTAGGTGTTTACGCTCCCGTCGGGAGAGGAAGGCGAAGGAGGGGTAGGGAGAGTGGATTTGGTGCATACAGGGAGGGTCACAAAGTGGGACTTGAATGTTGACGGAGAGGAATATAAGATTGAGGAGGGAATGCGGGTGTGGGTGAATGTGGGGGGGGTGATGTAGGCGCAAGTGTGCATAATGAAGGCAAACAGCACGAGGCAAGTTCGACGAGCCATTTATGTTTGTCTTCAGGAGATGTTGTGATGCTATATATTTCGGTATCGGGATTTGTGTTTTATTCAACGGGTTATACTACGAGTTTTAGCTTTCAGACGAGCTTATTGTGGAATGAAGAAGCCAGCTGGCAGAAAGACAAAAGTGTTTAATGCTGCAAATGCTTGGCTTGTTACTTTTGGCGCTATTATGCAAGACAAATGGGTTTCAAATTGGATTTGTCGGTCCAAGGGGGTCTCTAAACTCTCGACGATGTTATGGTATGATATGCAAAATCCACCCCCCCCAACTTCGTTCCTTTGCATCAATAACAACAACAATGTCAGCGACAACATTGAAAGCCGAGGTAGGGAAGCTCCCCCGTGTCTACTCGACGATGCCATACGAAATTCCTGGGGGGGGCAAGGCCAACGTAAACTATGCTGTTTCTGGTCCAGAAGGGGGGGCTCCCATCATGCTTATACATGGTTTCGGGGCTAGCATAAACCACTGGAGATACAATGAACCATTCCTGACGGGTCTGGGGTACAGGGTCGTGAGGCTTGACTTACTGGGATTCGGGGCCAGCGACAAGCCCCCCCCAGAGGGGGAGTTTGATTACAACATGGAGCTCTTCGAGGATGTTACGCTCAAGGTTATTGAGCACGTAGAGGGCACAGGGGAAGTTAAGGTGGAGGGGGGTGTGGGTGGGGGATGGATTGTCGGGGGAAACAGGTGAGTGGTGAGGGTGGTCGTTCTATAGTAGGGTTGGATGGCATTTCTCACACCTCATGAAACGTCACAAAAACAATCAACAGCATCGGCGGACTTACCGCACTCATGGTGGGGAGAACGCTAAAGAAGAGGTGCAGGGGGGTAGTCTTGTTCAACACCAGCGGGGGTATGACGAGCTTCAGATACGAGGAACTCCCGCTACTCCTCCGACCCATCCTGTGGTTCGTTCAGAACATGATAAGGAAATACGGAAACGGCTTCTGGGAAAACTTCAAGAAGCCAGAGAATGTAGAACAGATACTGAGAGACCAGGTTTACCCCGACAACAGGAACGTCAACCAGGAGCTGCTCGACATCATCCTTGAGCCCTCTTATGACAAGGGGGCCAGGGAGGTTTTCCTAGCAGTTTTTGGAGGGGAAGCGGGGCCTACGCCGGAGGACATCATCGGACAGTACAGTGAAGGGAGCAAGATCCTCGCGCTTTGGGGCACCGGCGACCTTTGGACCCCTCTCGACAACGGCCTTCATCCCGGCTCAAAACTTGGAGATTTTGCCAAGGAGGGAGTAGAGTACGAGCTGGTGAGACTGGAGGGAGCAGGCCACTGCCCTCACGACGAAGCTCCTGAGCTTTGTCATCAAGCTTTAGGACCATGGCTAGAGAGGCTCCAGGGCTGAGACGAATTAATTAGCAAGTTTGTTTTGTTGGTGTTCAACTTGAGATTTTTTTATTCTTCTGCTAAGTACGTCGAGCTGGAATTAGATGGGAGAGTTAAAGTAGAGAGGAGGGTATAGGACCGTGAAGTGAACCATCTATATTTCATAGTTAAAAAATGTTGTATCAAATGTCAAAAAAAAATTTAGTGTAGATAAAACAACATTATGTGATACATAAATCCATATAATATATCTTGGTTGTATCAAATGTATCACAAGTGTATTGAAATATAGATATGATGAAAATTGTAGAAAATAAAAATAAAAATTTATTCAAGTTATAATTTGAAATTTTATATTCACTTATATAATGATTTTATGATATGTAATGCTATTCTGTAACTACTATGCATCAAATCAATATTATTCTTTCACAAAATGGTATTTTGATAGATGTACAATAAATTTGATAAATATGATAGATAAGATAGAAAATTGATCAAAATAATCAATAGACGAAATCGATAAAAAAAGATGGCAAAAAACTTCGTCAAATTGAAAGTTGACAAATTTGAGCCTTCACGTGGCAGCTGCTGCGTAGGTCTTGACATCCTTACGATACTCTATGTATGTTAGTAAGCAAACTCCACTGTCACACTAATACCCCCTTTCACCAAAAAATTTCCAAAAAAGACCAAAAGCAAATTTCGTTAGCTTGTAAACAAACCGTTGACATTCTGATTTTATAGGAACATGGACGATACCAGGCCGTCCCCCCCCGACTTTTTCTTCTTTCTCTTTAGCTCCCCGTACTCGTTGTTCCAATTGTACACCTTTGACAGTTCCTTCCCCTTCTCACTTACGCTCTTCTTAAGCTTTTTCATTGCCCTCTCGAAGTCGTTCACCTCGACATCTCGGAGCCTGTCGATTTCCCCGTCCTCCAGTCCCACGCCCTTGTCGAGTTTGCTGGCCTGCTCGTGGCTGATTCGGACAACAGCCTCTCTGCAGACCTCCTTGATATCGCTGCCTGTGTAACCCTCAAGCTTCTCTGCAATTTTAGTGAAGTTCACGTCCTTCGCCACCCTATTGTTTTGCATCGTGACTTCGAGGATCTCCGTCCTAGTCACCAAATCTGGGAGGTCCACGAGGATCCGCCTCGGGAACCTCCTCAGCACCGCCTCATCGAGATCGAAGGGGCGGTTTGTGCTTCCGATAACCACGACTCTACTACCCCCACTGACACCCTCGCCGTTGGTCCCGCTGTTCAGACCGTCCCACTCCGCCATCATTGTCGTCTTTACGGAGGTGAGGGTCCCGTGGGCAGAGTCGTCAGAGTGTTCCCTGCTGCTGAGGAGGCTATCTACCTCGTCAATAAACACAACGCAGGGGGCGAGCCTTCTTGCGAGCGTGAAAACTGCCTTTGCGTTCTTCTCGCTCTCGCCCAGCCACTGCGACAAAGGGGGGGGGGGGGGGGGGGTTAGCAGGGTATTGGTACAAGCTCATCAAACCGCTGCCCACCCCCTTCCCCACACACCTTATTCTCTACGGAGGATGCGTCGACGGAGAGGAATGTGGCGCCCCCTTCTGTAGCCACGGCCTTGGCAAGCATGGTCTTGCCCGTTCCAGGCGGTCCAAACAGCAGAACTCCCTTAACTGCCTCCCTCGCAATGCCCTCTGCGTAAAACTGGGGGAACTTGAGAGGATAGGTGATGGACTCTCTGAGCAGCTCCTTCACCTCCCCTAGCCCCCCAATCATGTCGTAGGTGACCCCGATCTCCCCGGCCTGGACCACCTGGGAAATGAGAGCCTTCTCGTGCTTATCCTCCGCAAGCGCGGCTATGTCCTCCTTGCTTCTAACGATTTGACTGTTGGCGCCTATGTTCTCTACTCCCTGGGCCATCCCAGGAGCAACTGCGACACCGCAGACAAGGTTGATGGCGGCTTCGATGGAGGCGGGGCGAACGTGAGCGAAACCCTGCGAAGATTGGGATTATGGGTGAGAAAAAAAACTTGAGAAAGAGGCATCAGGTCATCGTTACGCTCCGTTTGCATTGAGTAAGGCTCCTCCCCCCTCCCCTTCCCTCCTCACCTGCAGCTCAGCTTCCATCCCCTCTGCGTCTGTCGACTCTACCCTCCCTTCCCCGTCCTCCTCCCCCCCCTCCAACCCGACAATCTCCCCCAGCATTTTGTTCATCCTTGCCCTCGCAGCCTCAATCTCGACCGCGGCTCTAACGACCTCTCCCATGTCGGCCGAGATATCCTTGACGCTCAGGAGCTGCTTCAGACCCCCCGCGTTGGTAGTGCTTATCCCCCCCAGCCTAAGCTTGCACAGCTTCAGGGCGGAGTTCAGGGCCTTCCTGTTCTTTTTGAAAACCAAAACGCTGTACTCTCTCCTCCTCCAAGCATTCCAGGCTCTGGCCCGCGAGGAGTCATTAGGGGTAGGGAGGGAGCACTCGGCGCAGAGCCCCCGCAGCTTGTTGAGCCCCCTCTGCTCCCTGGGGGTGTTGGAGAGCTGGGCTTTTTTGCTGCGATGGGGGAGATGAGGTGAGGATTACGAAATCTGGAGCGAAGAGCGAAAGAGTTGACCTCATTCTCAGGATCCAAGGCTCACCTATTTCTCTGCCTCTGCAGAATTGCGGCGGCAGCGGCAAACTCTCTCATGGCCTTCTTCCTCTTTGCCCCGTTCTTGCTGTCCCCTTCCTCCTCCTCCTCCCCCCCCGTACCCTGGTCTCCACCATCATTCGAGTTGAGAAACTTGTTCAACCAGCTTCCCTTGCCGTCTCCACCGTCAACCCCCGGGGGCTGCAAGTTATTGTTCACGAGGAAGGGCTGCGCGCTCGACTGGGGCGTTGGCATCTGCCCGGCGTTCTTGTGTCCCGCGGGAGGGGGGACGTAGACGGAAAGCTGGACTCCCATGCAGTGCATGTTGAGTAGGGCCGGCGCGGCCTTGGCGAGAGTCTGCGCGATGCCCATTCTCATCTGCTCGTTCTTCATCAAATTAGCGAAAATCTTGGCAATGTTCTCCTGCGTGTTGGTGTCCATGTTGTTCACATCGTCACCGTCTTCTTCCTCCTCCATGGCCTGTTCGAAAAGTCCCTGGACCCACCCCTTCATGCTATTCTGCAGCTGCTCGGGGGTCATCTTGACGCTATCCGTGTTGGTCTTGACATTCATCTGAGCGAGGTTGGCAAAGAAAGCCTTGGCGGCAGGACTCTTCAGGAAGGGGTTGTTGGCGAGGTCGGAGGAAGGGGGAGCAGGCTGGGGAAAGAAGGGTTTCGTCAGTGGACGACATGGTGGGTTAACTTTTCATTTATGTCCGTTCTCACCTGTCCTCCAATGTTCATGTTATTCATGCCTCCAGGAATCATAGCACTGGCGTGCTGGAAGAGATTCCCCGCGTTGGGCGGGGCGACTGTTCCAACGATTCCGGGCTTGTTGGGGGCGAAGGAGCGAGTGAGGAAGACGTTGAAGCGACGAGAGCCTTCAGGATCGTTCACCCCGGATTGGTGAGGGGGGGAGTGAGGGTGGTTGAAGGGGAGGTTGGAGTTGGGGGGGTGGGCCATCGGGCCTCCCTGAGTTGGAGCGTTGTTCATGTTCATGTTGTTGTTGTTGTTGTTGTTGTTCATGTAGCCACCGAGGAAGAAAGGCTGCTGCTGGTGAGGTTGCGAAGACTGCGGGGCGAAGGGATTCTGGGTAGGAGGAAAGGGGCTATGGCCACCACCAGAGGGCTCCTCCTTCGAAGCTTCATCAGCGTTGGGCCTCTTGACAAGGTCCTCCGGATTGAGCTGATCCCCCAAAATAAGCAGCGTGGTGGAGGTGGGGTCCGTGGCCTCGTCGCATAACATCTCGACCGACGACTTCGATCGCAGCACGGAGGATGCAGAGTGGGCCGGGATGTAAATCACCACGGGGTTGGGCTTCGAGGAGGACAACTCCAACGTCGCCTCAACCTCTATTTGCGAGGACAGCGAATCCTTGGACGCCGGGTCTCCCTCGGCCTGAGTGTCCAGGGCCATAAGCGAAGACAGCTTGGCGCACGAGGAGGGCTCGAACTGCGGCGGTGAGCGAAAAAAGGGTTGTGTGAGGATTAATGCATGACGAGCGCAGTGAAGGGGGCATCAGGTTCGTAAATTCTCACCTCCCCCCCCTTTACAACCTTGAGTATAAGCTCCACGAGCTTGCTAGTCTTGAGCATCGGGCTGTCCACGGGCAGCTTGTGGTCCAGCAGCAGCTTCCTCCTGATGTTGCTCAGCATGGTGTTGTCCAGGGTTATGTAGGTGCACCCGAACGAGTGCGCCAGGGCCATGGCCACGGTCTCCTGCATTGCAGAGGTGGCAGTGTTTGAGGGACCGTCAAGACGGAGGCAGCGGTCGCGAACGCCAAAGGCGGAGGAGGAGCCGGAGGGGGCAGAACTGGAGGATACTATCTTCTTGAAGGCACCGGCTGACGCACCGGCGGTGAGGTGAGACCTCCAACCAGGAGTAGTCGACAAAGCGGCGGCTGCCTTGAGCCTGCGCGTTGGAATTGGGTGGGGGAGGGGTGGTAGGGGGGAAAGGGAGGTTGGGGGGGAGTCAGGTATAATTTCTTGCACTTGTCACACACACACACACGGCACAGGCCTACTCCTTGCCTCCCAAACCCACCTCCTGGAAACACCCGGAGGCAGCCACTTGCTTCCCCCTATACTCGACTGCGCGCCTTGGGTGGCGGTCTGGTTCACATTGATGGACGACAGTTCGTGGTAGATGGCATTGTACAGAGTCCTCCTGTCGAGCCTCCTGAGGGACTCGGAGCCGGCGGTCTTTGGGCTCACTGAGATGGAAGTGGGGGGTAGGTGAATCTGAGACGCGATGGCTGAGCAGAGCTGGAGGTAAACTTCGTCATCCGAGCCCGTCTCTTGGTCGGTGCCCTCCTCGTCGACCTGCAGCGAGGGAAAAGACGAGTGAAGAAAGTCGCGAAAAACAAATTGGTGAGAGAATAATTCGGGACGCTCCTCATCAACCCCCTAACATCTCCGTCTCACCTTGTTATCTTGTTGCTGGGGCTGCGTTCCAGCCAGCTTCGCTTTGAGGGAACCCATGGTAGTGGTTGTCTTGGAGGAGGAGCTTGCATCGTCATCATCGCCATCGACAGGGTTCTCGTCATCGTCGGCGGACTCATTGTCGCTGTTGTCTTCTCCTGTGGAGTCGTCGCCCCCGTCGTCACTGTCATCATCTGGGTCACCCACTGCTCCCTCCTTTGGGGGGTTTCTGGAAGGGAGAGGGAGGAGGGGGAGGGGTCAGTCGGCAGCGAGGCTTGAAGCGAGTAGGGCGAAAGGTCCTGATCAAGGGAAGGTTGCCATGGTGACATTCCCTTTGTTGTATGTCCAAAAAGTGCCACTCGGAGTCTTACCTTGTTTCAGTGTCAAGATTGATTATATCCTCAGTTTCTGGAAGTGGCGAGGTACTCAACGATGGCAGAGCGGGTCCATTATTCGGAGCAAGCGCATGTGACAGTTCTGGCAAGAGTAGGAGAAGGAGGAGAAGAATATGGAACCTCGACTTTATGATCATCGTCATTAAAGGTGTTGTGGAGTACTCACGCACGTACAACTACTGTAAGGGAGACAAAAATATGATATTGAGAGGGAGGAGATTGAAGGGGAGGTAGTGAGGTCTCAGGTGTTGAGAATTTATTGAGAATTAGAAAAGTAGAAAGAAGTCAAATTCGGACGAAAGCAGAAGAAATAAAAGAAATTGGGAAACATAACATACCAACCTTTAACTACGCTTAGATTACATAGACGGGAACAGCGGTGGATCACACTCATTATTACGCCAAATAACACTACACACGGGGAATTTATCCTCGAAGGCCAAGTCAGACAGCGGTATAAGTTCTCAAAATGGACAGCACATATAAAGGCGAACAAGTTCTAAAGGCGATCCTTGCGAAGCAGGAGACTATGAAGGAGAAAGAGAGGAAGGTGATGAGATGGTCCAGAGACTCCCTCATTCATGATCTGGAGGAGAGGGCGGCAATGTGGGAGCTCGACGACATACCATCCGACGAGGAGGTGGATAGGAGGAAGACGGCGATAGCGTCGATATTGGAGGATTACAGGGTGGTCGGGAAGCTTGAGCTTGATGAGGAGGTGAGGGGACGAGGGGAAAGGGGGCGGGAGAGGCAACCACCCACGTTCATCCCCCCATTTATTGCCTAGGCTCACTGCTATCGATCGGATACACACCACGCGCTCATAGATTGTATTACTGGCGAGAAAAGTAAGGCTCACTAGGTTCAGTGAGATTGGGAATGAGGAAAGCTCAGACGAGGAGGAGAGTGACAGCAGCGAAGAGGACGGGGAGGGGGAGGGAGGGACGAGGCGAAAGAAAGAGAAGCCGCTAGACAGGGAGGGTTCAGGTGAGACGAGGATTAGAGGAACGGACCGACAAAGCTGAAATGGTTTGATAAGGTTTGAATGGTCGTAGGCGGCCGTGTTATGCATGGCTGGGTGTCGTGGATTGCCGAATCCTGGAGACGCACGCTATTACTGTGTTCCTACCAACCTCCTCTCCTCGCTCGGGGTCGCCCCCCCCCCCCCC
>BRYA01000080.1:0-24109 GCA_030267965.1 Triparma columacea | reverse complement strand
CTGTCTATCTCATTGGGGGGTAAAGAAGAGCCGATGAGCAGAGGGGGGGGGGCGATGAATCATGGAGCAATGAATGAGGCACAGGGATGGAGGAGGCACAGGGATGGAGGAACCTTTCCTCCACAGTCAAACGTGCACAATCGTTGTTACGGTTCATCTCGCGCTGCTCCTTTTCGTGCCTCTCCTCTTCAATCCCCTCCTCTTCAATCCCCTCCTCCTCTCACCCAATCATACACTAACCTGATGTCCTGTCGGTGCTAACAAGCCGTTGCGCTTCGTTAATAAGGTCGACCTTAGGTTGGACCGAGGGTGACAATGAATGCGGAGACGGTATATGGAGGTCAGATTATGACATCGTTAGACTTTTTAGGGACGGGGGGATTGTTGGGGGAGGAGAACAGGGAGCCCCGGGGCCAGGGGGAGGAGGAGGTGAGTGGGGTGAGGGGGGGGGGGGGGGTTGGTTAGGAACCCGCGGATCTAGAGGAGGAAGAGGAGGGAACGAGAAAGGCTGATTGATTATATTAACATACACCAACCTCCCCCCCCTGCGCAACCCCCCAACACCCAGACCACACCGTCCGCCCCGCTCATACAGCAGGAGAAGGAGACGGAGTCGTCAACGTCGACCTCCGTAATCTCTGCGAGAGTGTGTTCACCCTTGAGAGGAGTCTGCTAATTAAGGAGTACCACGTCACGAGCTGCATGCGCAAGCTTGAGAGGGGTGTTAAAGAGGGGGTTAGGGGTGAGGATATAATCTAGGATATCATCGAGGAGATCGAGGTCGTTGGAGGAGGTACTGGAGGGGGAACGGAGGGAGGGTGGGGGAGGGAGGAAAGTGGAGGAGGGGCGGGGGTTATGGGTGAGAGGGTTTAGAGGGGGGGAGGGCGGGGGGGTTCGGAGGGAAGGGGGGGAAGAGGGAGATAGGGGGGAGGAGTACGAACATTTCGGGAGGGGCAATACAACTGCGGTGGCTGTTGGGGGGAGGGGGGGGGAAGGCTTGGGAGTAACATTTACACCCCTGCCTAGCGTGCTTACGGTATTTGGCGCAATGCCGCCTATCATTTTATTTAATAGTTAGGTGGTGTTGGTGGTGTTTATATAGTGAGAGGCGATGTTTCTGAAGAAGAAAGTTTTCCATTTTTTCCATTTTGTCTTGGATGGTGAGGAATTTTTGGGACGGGATTTTGGGACGGGAAATATGCGGACATCAATGAAAATGAAATACAAATTATATTCATTAAAAGACGACGACGTTGGTAAAATGTTACGTTACGTTAATAGAATATATCGTTTATGTGAAAATTGAACACGAAGCATAAAAAAAGCAGTATGGGGGACAGGATTATCGGGATATGATGAAGGGAGCGTTCACGTGGTGCTGCTCGCAGGCAGTTTATTATCATAAATAAATAAAGCAATATATAAATTATATATGACAATCATACACTAACCTAGCTCTTCTTCCTCGACACAACCATCCAACTTCCTTCTCAAGTCATCTTACCCGACGATGGATACGGGGGACTGGTTTTTCGTGGTAAACCCTGCATGCACTGCACCTATAATAAAATATCCAAATCAGTCGTGCCCAGGCGTACTCTGACATCTTAATGCCCCTGTGCACTCTCTGTCCAATGCGAAAAAAGTTGTATCTACTTGCTTCAAAACAAAACTGTTCATATTTTTCTATAGGCCTGTGAATCCCCCCCCGCCCCTTGCCCTCATTCCTCCGCGGTTAGCGCTTTTTGGTCTTGCAGACCCACCCCCTCTCTTGTTGTTGCTATAGGCACTGTCAAAGTCGTCCTCGAAGTCGTCGTCATAATCATCATCATAGTTCACGTATGAATCGTCGTCTTCGTACGAGTCGTGCCTTCCCCTCCTGCCACCATTGCCCCCTAAGCTAGGCATTGAAACAGCACCTCCCCCTCCTCCAAGAGAAGGCATCTTGACCTCCGAAATCTTCTTAAACCCGCCTGCACCTCCGGCTTTGTTGGCTGCCATCTGCTCCTTGATTTTCTTCCTCTCCGCTAAGATCTCTTCCTGCTGCTTGGTGAGTTTGTTTTTCTCCTTCTCCCTGTTGTCGTTTTCCTTGTTCGCTTCCTCGGCAAAAGGGTTAAGGTCGGCGCTGGTTTCAAGCAAGTCGTCGTTTTGCGGTATACTGAGAGGAGGTGCATCGTCTAAGTCCGTCAAGCTCTTTGCAGGTGAGCCGTCAGTTTCTGGATTCTGATCTCCTGCAGGTGCCTCGTCTGCGGTGGCTGTAACTACTGCTGCTCCAGTGTGATTACTCCCTCTATTGAGAGCGCTTGAAATGTCTAGTGGCTCGGGAATGACAACCTTCTCTCTTTCAACGGGTGGGGCAGCGACAGTCTTTATAGCAATGGGAGCCTGGACTTGTTTCTTTACCATCTCCTTGTAACCTTCCAGTTGTTCCTGGAGATCCATGATATCGTCTTGGTAGTCGTTGCTCTTCTCGGTCATGTAGACGTAGCTTTCCTGAATTGCCTCGAGTTCGAGGTTGGTATCAGCAAGCTTTTCGAAGAGCTGCTCTTCTTTCTCTCTCGCAATGTTCCTCTCGTCTGTAACAACCTCCAGTTGGCTCTTGGCATCGTTAGCTTCTTCGGTCGCCTTCTCCTTCTCTTCGACGAGCTTGACCCAAGCTTGTTCCTTTTCTTTCATGGCATCCTCGTTTGTTTTGTTGGTTGCTGTAAGCTTTTCGATTGTCATCTCATCCTTCTCCTTCTGTGCCTGGAGTTTCACGTTGCTCAGTTGTAACTCATTCATCTTCTCGAGAAGTTCTGCAACCTGGTTGGCGAGCTGGTTCTTCTCGTCCTCAGTCTTGTGCAGTTCTTCTTCTAGGGCTTCTTTCTGGTTGGCCAGTGCAGTGCCCCGCTTCTGGACTTTGAGGCTATCCTCAGCCTCGTTCCTCTCAGCCTTCTTCATGAGAGCAGTTAGGCTACTCTGGATGAGGCTCAGAAGAGAGTTGACGTTCTCAATGAAATCTTTTTCTGCCAGTGCAGACCTGTCTGATACTCTGGGACTAGACATGGCACCCTGCTCGTCCTTGAACAGGCCCCCGATCTCAACTCTCAAGGTCTGGAACGCACCGTCCCACTCAACGGGGACGAATCGAATGTAGCGTGCTGATGGTATGGGCTTCGATAGGGCACTCGTTGTCACTTTATTTTCACCTGAGAAAACGTCAGGGAAATCGGTCCAGGTCGTTCCATCGTTAGAGGTTGATAAAGTCAACTTCTTGGTGAACTGTGGCGGCGTGTCCTCGGCCGGCGGAGCGTCCTCCTCTACAGTAATTGTTTCTTCTATTTCGTACTCCTCGTACTCTTCGGCGGGAGGTGATGCGACACCAGTTTTGGTTGCTCCCCCTGCACTTCCTTTACCTTTCGCAGCAAGTCCCAAGACTTGTAGCATCTTGTTGGTGTTGCCACTTTCGATGCCCCTAAGAATGTCACTGCCTTTTGCTGGAGCCTCGCCTTCGTAAGCGCTGGCCTCGACCGCACTCTTGATGACACTGTCCATGAAAGCAATCTTATCACCCTTGGATTTTAGGCCTCCCCACTCGGCTGAGCTCCAATTTTCTCCTTCTCCAAATCCTGTAGTAGTCCTTATCAGACTTATCAGGTCAAATAGGAAGCGCACAGGGGGGCGTCCGAGTAGCTTCTCTGGGGGCGTTGACTTGAGGAGAGTAGGCCATGCAATGATTTCGGCGAGCATTTCCTTCGTCTGGACCATGTCTTCGTTGACCCCAGAAATGTCGATATTGTTGAGAGAGGCGGGGGTGTTGTCAGCGGGGGTTGGGTCTGCCGCGGGAGGGGCAGCTGCAGGGGCTTCTTTCTTCCTCTTCATTTTCTTCTTGATGGTTTTCGTCACCATGACTTTTCCTTGCGGTTTCTGTGCAGGAATGTAACGACCCTGAGTAGAGATTGAAGTAATGATGGCTTTCCTTTTCAGATCAATCTGCAAGAAATCGCCCGCGGCCCCAGATCCGATCCAGCCACCGTCCTTGCTAGAAATGTTCAGTCTTGCGCTGGACGCAGAAGCCGAGCTGTTGGAGGATGTCATTTGCTTGTTGAGGATTCGTCCCGTCGAGACTCCAAGTGGTTTAGCAGCCTTGACGTCACTGTCAGTTATTTCATCTTCGACAATCGATTGTTCCGCGGCGGGGGTACTTCCGATAGTCTTCAAGTTTTCGTCCAAGAACTTTCCAAGGTCATCCTTGGCTGCTGTCAGCCAGGAAAGTTGAGCCTCAATATCAGACATGTCAACCTCTTCTTCTCCCTTTCTTCCCTCTGTCTTGTCAATTTCAATCTCCATGACCGAAAACAAATCCTTCGCGAGACTACCAATGGCAAAAAGCTTTTCTCTCTCATCACATATGACCTCACTCATCTCCGCACGCTTCTTGTTGAGCTGCCTCAGGACCATTCTTAACCCCCTTGCCGTGTCTTCTCTAAGCTGGGCGTCTTCAGCTGCAGCCTTCTTCTTTTGAATGTTTTCCTCGTTCGTCTGAGTACCGTCGTCAGGTACCTCTTCAGCCTCAGGAGCCTGTTCCCACTTCTCGCATGCCGCCCTTACCTCTCTCACGAATTCGGCGGTGAAGGAAACAAGCTCGTTTTGAGCAGTCATAAGTGAAGATGATGTAGACTGCAAGTGGTGGAGCTTGGAAAGGGCCTGCTTGATAGCAGCAGCGTTCATAGCAGTATTGGTTGAGGACATAGTTAAAGTGCTCACAGCATCTTTTCCAGGGGAAACGACGATAGGGACAGTTGAGTCGCCGCGGACGATAGAAAGGAGGGTCGGGTCTGTGGTAAATGCATTGCGGTAAACAGTGGTCACGGTCATTTCCTCCTTGGTTTCTTGCTCTAGAGCCAACATGTGACGGACTTTGGTCATCCACTCAGAGCTTGGAAGGTTTTGGGCCGTGTCGCATGCGTTCCGAACGGACAGCTCGACGTCATTTTTCTCTTCGAGCATCTGCCATCGCTTTTCGCGCTCCTCCGCAGCACGCTGAAGAGCAGCTTCCTGCTCCTTAATGAGGGACTTGCGCTCCTCCTCATTTTGCTGTGAAACTTTATTCTTCTGCTCCCATGTGTCCTTCATTGCGTCTTCAAGCTCCTTGAGTTGGTTCTTATACCTTGCTTCCTGCTCGGGATCTCCACCAGCTGCAAACACGTCCAGAGCGGCGCCTCCGCTGGCAGCAGCATCCCCGGCCTGCTCGGCAAGCTTTTTCTTAAGCATGGCGATCTCGTCCTCTAATTTAGATATCTGAGAGGCCTCTTCGTTTTTCTTGGCAGATAACTTGATCGACTTGGCACGAGCTGCGTACTTCAGGGTGGAGAGAGTCTCGTCGTGGTTGACCGCGGCCGGCGAAAGAGCGGCAAGCATTGCAGTCAGGGAGTTACCTCCGAGAGATTCCTGGAGAACGCGTGTCAGCTTGGAGTTTCGGTAGGGAACGAACACGTTCTTTTTTCCCTTTGCAGATTCCACGAGGGCGTTAATAACGTTTCCTAGGGCGGACAAAGATTTGTTGATGTTCGCTCCTTCCTTCAGAGTGGCGCCAGATGCTCCAGTCGACTTGGCACGCTCGGATCCTGTTGGGGGGGCGAGAGAGGGGGGGGGCGAGAGAAGGGAGGGGGGTGAGAGAGAGGGGGAGACGGCTTCGTTCATCAACCAAGGTACGAGGTTCTCACCAGCAAGATCGACCAAGTTCACCTTCGCAAAGATACTCTTGGAGTCGTCTGTCTTGTCTTTCTGGTGGATCTTAATAGTGAAGACACTGTGAGACCTGGAAGACTCTGCGTTCATCTGGGTGGCAGCAACATGACGGTTGCCCATACCTTGGTCAATTAGTTTTTGCATCTTTTCGCTGTTGTCAGTGACTATTTCTTGCAAGCCCTTGACGTAGACGCCCAGGACAGGATGTTCTTTCACGTCGAGGCCACTTGACTTCTTCTTTTTCGAGGCGTCGAGGAGATCACTTATGACCTCGTTGTAGATCTCGAAGTAGCTGCAACGAACAGGAGCGGGAGAGGTGGGGGGCAGTGGGGGGGCGACGACAGAATGGTTGTGTTAGTGGTCGAATGTCGTTCTCTTTGCTCTTTTCCATTCTACTCACCTACAGGTAATAAGAAACATTTTGTTTTCATCCTTCGCCTTCTCCTCCTCGATGCGGTTGAAGAGGTTGATCGTGAACCTGGGAATCAAGCCCCGCAGCTCGTCGTCTGCAGGGACTCCCTGCATGGACCAAGTTTTTCCACTTCCTGTCTGTCCATAAGCAAAGACTGTGCCGTTAAAGCCTTCGATACACTTGTCGAGCAGGGGTTGCCCGAGCCAGTCCCATATCTCGGACTGTGCACAGCCCGGGGGGAAGATCCCGTCGAAGTTGTACTTCTGAACGGTCCCATCGGCTGGGTTCTTGAGTTCTACATTTCCACTATTGATTGAAAAGATACTCTTCTCGTTGTTTCCGAGCTCCTTTTTTGAGAGGGGGCGACAACGGACCGCAACCCTGATGTTTTGCGTTGACTCTTCTCCCATGTTGTTTTTTGAAAAATCACACGGGGATTGGGGAGGAGTTAAGAGGTGGAGTCCTTCAGATTCAAAGGGGAAGCAAGTATAATGTCTTCCTGGGTGGTATGGTTGGTTTGGGTGGTGGGTATGGAGTCGAGAAAGCTGCTCTTGTTGACTGTGGCTCCCGTTTAAAGGCCGAAGGTCTCGAAATGGCCAGAGTTAGGGCTGGGGGGTCCTCTCTCTCTGGCCAAAAAGGCCACAGGCAGGACAAAGGAAAGCAACTGCTGACGGAAACCACGCACTCTCGGTTTCATTCATCTTTTCCGCCCGCCTTTTTTATTTGCATAAACTGACGCTGACCACACGTCTCTCTTTTCCTTTGTCCTGTTAGTGGGTGAACTTGTGAGATACGGGGAGGAACAAAATAGAGGGAATGTCCTTCTTCAGAAAGCGCCCTCAGACTCCTACTACACCGCGTGGGGGGGGACGTAGTAGAGATGACGCTCTTGCCTCACAGGCGGAGAGTCCACGGGCTGGATGGGTTGAAATGAACGCCTTGGAACAGAGCAACATCGAACCCCCCCCTAATACTCCACAGAACACGGGCGCGCGGAAGGTTGGGGGTATAGCGGTTACATTGCCTGCAGAGGCGACCCTTGGTTCAGCTTTCAATACTCCGCCTCGTAGCCCTTTGGGGAATCGTCGTTCCTCTCTGTCCCTGGTGCTAGAAAACACTGGCCATACAATGAAGCGAGGGTATACGTATATATCATCCTTCTGGTTCATTGTCACGCTGGTCACCATAATCTGCTTTGCCTTTACGTTGTTTTCTATCGTTTACCTCAACTACGCGGAATTCCAGCATCCCGGAAGCGGGCAGGAGTTAGTGGGTACCTCTGTCAACCACGCCCTCACCATCCACTCTGTCAACAACCCGTCCGAGCTGCGATTTCTCAGCGGCTTTGACAGGCGGAACACGTTTGGGATGCGGGTGGACGAGGATGGAGTATTCGATATGTTTCGCGTTGCAGAAGATGAGGATGGAGCCCTTCCTGTGGTGACCCTGGCGACGTCGGGTAGCCTCATCGTAAGGGAGGACCTTAGTTCTAGGAAGACTGTCTCGGCTCCTAGACTCAAGTCAACCTCAGAGGGTGTAACCTTCCCAGATGGCAGCGTCATGACCACTGCAGCTGATACTGCGGTTGGCGTAAAGTCCGAGACAGATTTGAATATCATTGCCGGGGCCAATCAGTCGACAAGAGATGCTTCAATTATCATGACTGTAGGGACCAAGGAGAGGATGAGGGTAAGAGGGGATGGTGTTTTCTTCCGTGGTGATGATGGGGAGGGGGGTGGGGAGGGGGGGTGGGGGGGGGGGGTAGACGAGGGCATCAGTTTGTACCCTGACAGGCGGGAGTTGAATGTTGGGCTGCTACAGCTTCACAGCAACGGCATCACGTCCCTGGACAAAGAGAAGATGATTTCTCTTCACAGCGCCATGTTGGTATTGAATGATACGTCGTCTAGTCCAAACGGCGCTACTCTCACTGCCGCCACTGCGCACCACCAGCCCAAAGGACAACCTTTCATCATCGCTGGGCAGGACGCGATACTTAGGGGGGGTGATGTAACAGTTGTGGGGGGGGAGGGACAGGGAGGGGGGAGCGTTGGGGGAGATGTGCTGATAGAGGGGGGGCGGGGTGTAGAAAGGAGAGGTGGTGTTATAGTTGGACGGAAAAGCGAGAGGCTGTTGTTGGCCTGTAATAAGACTGAGGTCGTGGCCGAGAGGGGGTTCACTGTGGAGAGTACACTTACAACTTTGAACTCTCCAGTTGTTTTCAATAGCGCAATCACGTCCTTCTCCGGGTCCGCGTTCAAGGCTGGGGGGGGGTTCTCCTATATGGCACTAGCGAGTGCCGAGAACACAACAATTTGGGAGGGGGGTGGGAGGGCGGGGTTTGGTATTGTGGAGGGCACGTTTCGTGATGGGTTTGGACTCCCGGGCAGTGGCGGGGTGTGGGCGGTCGCTGAAAGCTGCACCACCTGTATCAAGTTTGGTGGAGGGGGGGGCTTTGTCAGTAGGCACGGTATGGCCAGTGTGGTCGTGGAGGGGATTCATGTAAAGAGGGTGGGCGGGGAGTGGGGAAAAGGAGGGGGAGGGGGGGAGAACGCCACAGAAGGGGAGGGGGGCGAAATCGGAAGGGTGAGCGTTGCGTGCGGGATTCTAAGGTACGAGGGGAATAATGTTGTAGAGAGGGTTGAGGTTGGAGCAGATGGAGTAGAGGTCGTTGCGTCTACGAGTTTCTACGAGGACGACGAGTACGTGAGCCTATCAGCATCAAGGATCATCCGAGTCGAGTCAGACGCAGAGTACGCCATATTTTGTAGGGGAAACAACAAAAATGGTGGAAACGTCACTGTTCGGGCGAGCAAAATTACATTGAGCATAAAACTCTAATTTGGAAACATGTGAGGTACATGAATAACGGGCGTCAAATTCACAAGATTATTTTCGCCTGCAGTCGTCGCAAAACCGTGATTAAACGAATACTTTGCTGTCATTCGATTGTTCATGATTCATGTCAACAGATCCTTCCATGCTGCACAGAATTGAACGGAAAAAAAAATTCCGGTTTCCGATTTTTAAAGGCTATATAATTTTCTGAAGGTACAATAATGATCAATTAGTATACTTTTAGCATATTATAGCATTTTAAGTTATTTTAAATATTTTATATAATTCCTATCTGACTATGAATTCAATTAAAAACTATTTTAAAGATGTTTATGTATTATGTATCACTATTGATTATACTGTGGGTTTATTAGATTCAATACGCTCCATACGCATTTGATTTTATTTTGCGCTCAAATATGATTTCTGATCATCTAAGATGATATTTTAAGTTTCTGAGTGATTGATTACTACTTTGATAAGCCCATTATCATTTCGGGATTGATTTAAATTTTTTTGAATTTTTTTTTTATTGCCCTAATTTCGCCTTTTTATGAGACTTTTGAGCAATTGCGAGGTTGAGGTTGTGGCACTGGTGGAACGCACAATAACGCTAAATAAAACAAACCACTGGTCATGTCAAATCACTTCAGTTATGTACCTTTGCCTTTCCGTCCGTGGTGAGTTTGCCCAACCTTGCAGTGTTGTCTTTTATTCCTGGACACCCATTCCCAAAAATTCGTGCCGCCTTAACTCTCTGGGTGGCATCCATTCCCGTGACGTGGCTTACCCAGTCTCCCACTCTCCATTTCGACTCGGGTGGGTCGTAGTGGAACCCTGACCAAAAGGACATTGGGATTCTATAAAAGGAGTTCATGACTCTTTGGGTGACGACGGTGACATGCGAGTGAATCTCGCAAGGTGATACGGGCTTCGTATTTAATTGTCCTAACTCTCTGAGCTCAAAGGTCAGTCGCGGTTGATCTACGAGCGTTTTTGCGTTGTACAGATTCCCATGCATGTCTGGGCTGAGCCTGGGATGGGCGACGAGAAAAGTGACGAGTGGAATTAGATAATGCAGAGGACTGAGAGAGTATAAATTGGTAACATGTTGCATTAAGTCGCCGTTACGCGCCACCCCCATCTTCTACCCACCTTCCCTTCTTAACTACTGTCTCGAGAATTTGCCTTGTAAAGCCATCCGGTTTCATAATAATCACACCCGAGTTCACAGGAACCCCCATCTGCCAATGCGCATCCCTCGACAAGATCATTGAGGTATCTTTGTGTGCGAAGTTATCCCACACGTCTAGTGGGCTCACGAGAGGGTCTGTCACAAACACATCACAGTCTACAATAACAACCATGGAAGAGTCGTCGAGGTGACGAAGTGCAAACTCGTACTTCATCATCTTGCTCTCTGTAACCTCGTTATCAATCCCGTACTTGGGCTCTGTGACCCAGTTCAAGACAAAATGCTCATGTTGATCCACATACTCTTTCATTATGTTGCGCGCGCAGGAGCACCAAAAAAGATCAGGGTTCTGGATCAAAAGGGACGGGTGACGACACGAGTGCGCGAGGTGAAGACAAAGACAGGGACAGAGACGAGGACGAGTTAGTGAGTAAGTTGACCA
Source organism: Triparma columacea (assembly GCA_030267965.1). Taxonomy (NCBI): domain Eukaryota; class Bolidophyceae; order Parmales; family Triparmaceae; genus Triparma; species Triparma columacea. The sequence goes on along the minus strand of BRYA01000080.1, from coordinate 13,492 downwards.
CAGGTCAAACCTCCCCCATGGTTCACTTCATTGTCGGAAATCGATATCGATCACAGGTCTACTACTACAAACCCCCCCTTTCTTCCCCGCTACCCTCATCGCTCACCCCAACTACTCACCGATTGAACCACCACGAACCGCACTGGCATTTGCGCTGTTGGTGTAATTTTATGGACCCCCCCCCCCCCTTCTCCCCCTTCTCCCCCTTCTCTCCCTTCTCTCCCTTCTCTCCCCTTCATCGGCCAGTCATACACTTCATGACCGCTGCACTCTTCCCGCAGCGGCGGAGAAATAGGCGGAGGATGCCATATATCAAACTTACCCCTCCTTGGTTGACTAAGCTGCGCCAAAAACACGCACAATAGCATAAAGTATATACTTAAAAACAGAACGGTACCCCCTATGACCTTGGTCCGTAGACTGATACCCCGACCCATGATTTCAAGACACCCCACTCCAAGCTACTTCCTAAAAACAAACCCGACCCCCGAACGACCACAACTAAAACTATATCTAGAATACCCCTAGGATCAAATTAGCGCCCCACGATCAAATACACACCCGCGCAAATAACGACGGGAACGAGGAGAAGGACAGAATATTCCTCAGTGTCTTTTCCAAAATCCAGGTTTCGTGAAATACCTTCCGACGAATCTGGACTCGGATTACTGATGGACTGATGGGCTTGGCCCCAGACCAAGGCTTCCTTGGACCTTACCTTGGCCTTTGGGACTTTGGACTTGGCAACATTTCACAGAATCGGCTTTGACCAAAGGAAACCGGCAGAACATATCCCAAAACAGCACACCACAAGCATAAGGTACCCTGTTACCACCCCTCCCCACTAAACACCGCCGCAACAAAACAAACACCCAATCCTTTCTCAACTAACTGTTCTCCCAACCGAACCTAAGCTAAGCCCCCAAATCATCCCTTCCCTAAGACTCCGGGCAAGTCACCACACCCCTTCGTCATGCCAACACTCCCTATGATCGCTGTGTCTTCAGCCGATCGGTCCGCTCCTCCTTCTTCACGTCTTCCCACCCCTAACTATCAATCCTACTTTGCTCCTTCTTCCTTTAAGCACCACCCACTCTTCCAGACGTCCACTCAGAGGTCATTTGCCGCCCCCTCCCCACCCTCACATGGACGCAGCTCGTCTCTCTCTGTGCAGATTAGCCAACCCAAGTTCTCAAATTCCTTTGCTGGCTCTGGAAACTACAGGGATCAATCCCTCGGGTCTCTCAAGAAGAAGGACGAGCTCAAGGAGGTGAGAAGCAAGAAGCGAAGAAGTCGAGGCAACAGTCTCGACCGACTTGGAAATGCATCTTATCCATTAACACAACCCCTCCACTTTTCCTCCCCTCCCCCCCTCTGCTCATTTCGCTTGTCGCAGCGGTCAAAGGTGCGAAAACAACAATCGATGGTAGAGCGAGCTAGGATGAAGCAGGAACTTTTGAAGATTGAGGAGCTCAAGAGACAGAGGAGGCTCAAGGTTAGGGAGCTGAAGAGAAGGCAGAAGGAGAGGGAAGTTTTGGCCTGCGTTGACGTCCAGCGCTGCTACCGTGGGTACTTTGCGCGGTCCACACTTGCAATCGAGCGATATATCCTAGAGACCGAGGCGGTCAATTCAATTATCAGGTGCTACCGCACATATTGCCTCGTCCGCATCGCCAAGGCCGACCGTGGGGTGATGGACAAGATCAGGTCAGAAGACAGGGCCGCCAGGTTACTGCAGTCAAAGGTCGTGATGTGGAGACTGAGGAAACAGGCACTATCGAGGATTTCAGAGCTCAGAGAGATCCGCGAACAGGAGAGGCAGGCGTATATAAAGGAGCTCAGAGAAAACGCCGCGAACTACATACAACGAATTTTTAAAGGTATACATGACAGAAGTAAGGTCATCAAGATGGCTGTTGCACAGCAGATCGAGGCTGCCGAAGGCCGAGTGGGAGAGGGGGATCTAGAGGAGGAGGCCAAGAGTGTAGGAATGGTCAACAGCAGAAAGTCGAGGTACCAATCCAAAATCAAGGCAGGCAAGGCGAAGATCGGAAATGTTTAGTATTAGTACGTATTTGAAGTAAACTCTCGTATATTATCACCCCCGCCCCCTATCCAAGCCCCCCCTCTTCAACTTGTGAAGCCCATCTCTTTTCTGTAAGTGATTTTCTCCCCCTGGGTGATCTGGTCCTTGGTCCATTCCCCACTGCTCGTTCTTCTGCTATACCTGCTCTTTTTCTGATCGAAAATATCCTCAAGGTCGCAACTCTGCACCTCCGGGAAGATTGTGTCGGGATCGATTCTGTTGCTAGCATCGCAGAACTGAGCCTGGAGGGCCGGGATAAGCTCCTTCGATCTGGCCCAGTCGGGGACCCTCTTGCGAGGCGCCTCGTCCTCCGAGTCAGAGTCAGAGTCAGAGCCTTCACGGTCGCTGATATCATAGTTGTCCTCAGGTCTACTGACGTATTGCTGCTTGCTGGTTGTCGGGGCCTTTGCGGGTGCTGCGGTCGGAGGCACAGACGCGGGTGCTCTTTTCTGGAGCGCCTCATCCCTAACCTTTTTCAACATTGCTGCCTTCCTTTCCTCCTTCTCCATTCTCGCCTTGTCTTCCACGCTCATAAGCCCGGAACTGTTGCCCCCGCTCCCCGCAGCCTTCTTATCCTGCATCTGCTTCAACTTCTCCTTCACCTGATCCTCCAGAGGCCTTGGCGAAGACGCCTTGTTGTTGTTATTGTTGCTGCTGCCACTGCTACTACTACTACTGCTACTACTCCCCGATGCGGTCGCTGCAGCTAACGCTTTCTGCCTTTGAACCTCCTTGTGCCTTTCCATTCTTGCTCTCGCCTGGTCCTCCTGGTTGGACTTGTTTGCGTTAATGACAGCCGAAGCCGATCCATTCTTCAATGCTACTACGGCAGCGGGTTGGGACGCGCCGGACTTGGACTGATCTCTCCTCATGGTCTCTGCCTTCTTGAGCTTCAAGAGCTTATCAAAGGTCGAGGGACGTGTACCGGGAGGGGGGGCAGGAAGAGGGTTGGAGGAGGAAGCAGAAGGAGCGACGGCAGCGGTGGTTACTACCGAGGAAGATGAACTAGACGAAGCCGACTTGTTGGAGGACGATGACGAGGAGGAAGACGAAATGGAGCTGTTGTCGCTGTTGCTGTTGCTGCGTGCCGCCTTAGGGGGGGAGAAAATCTCCTTAGCCTTGTAGATCAGGTTCTTTATGGTGCTCGTGCTGCCACCCATTGCCTTCTTATCCTTATCCATCTTTGCCCTCGCCATTCTCTGCGCCATCTCGGACTTGGCCCAATCTTTGTCCTTGTCCTTTGGCGCGGTCTTGGCGGCAGCCGTCAAGGTAGCGACGGAGGATTTTTTAGGTATAGTAGGAAGAGGCGCTTTCGGCTTAAACACCTCCTTGACAACCGGCGGAGCAGGGGGAGGTTTGTCGACCTGCGATGAGTGAAGGGAATCACGAAAATGAGTTGCGATAATGGGTTAGGATAACAGAGTCGAGGGGAGTGGGGTGACGCTTAGGAGCGGAGGTAGAAGACAAGGTGAACCACAAAGCTCGCCACATCATCTTCCCCTTTCTATATTTTTTCCATTCTCACCTCCATGTCAACAGGCTCTGGTTCTGGCTCAGCAGCCTCGGGCTGGGGCTGGGGCTGGGGCTCCGGCTTAGATTTCTCTAACTTCTGAGGCTTCTGCTTCTCACTCGCCTCCTGCGGCGCCTCCCGCCCGTTGTTCCGAATCTTCTCCATTTCCCTTTTCTCGGTCTCCAAATGCTTTACCAAACGAGCCTGCAAGTCCTTTTTCAAACCGTTGCCGTCCAACCCGCGACTTCTAAGCTCACTCCTTAAGTCTTTGACAACCATTGACATAGGATCGAGTTCCGTAAGAAGAATGGTGTTCCTCTTGGGGTTTGCCTTGGGGATGGCAGCCCCAAAACCGTCAGTGGCATTGAAGTCCATGTCATCCCCACCCATCAGAGCCGCGGCGATGGACGCTCTGTCTACGTTACAAATCGAATGCTCGCGGTCCCTCGACTTCTTCACCTTCTTCGACTTGGAGTCAGTGGGAGCAGGGCGTTTGTTGGAGCTGGAGGAAATGTCATTTAATGGTCGATTAGAGTTGTTAGCGAGGAAAGTGCGCCTTCCGTTGGAGATTGCCTCGGAAAGCCATCTACTATGAGTCTCGTAAGACTCCACCAGAGAATCCGTACCCCTCTTTTTCTCATTTATGAGGCTTGAAATAACCTTTGAAACCGCATTATCAGCCATTGTGCTAGGATCAGAGAAAGATCAAGGGACAAAACGCAACCGAAGACAAATGTATGTGTATATCAATCCCTGAAAAACGACGAAACAGGTGCGAAAAAAGCTGAGCTTATGAAGAATTTAGATCAGATAGGTTATCGGTTCGGAACTGGGGGGAGGAATGAGGAAATATTCTGTGGTTAGAGACAGCGATAGATTGCAACTTGAGTCACTAGGAAAATTTAACACATAAGAGCACAAAAAACATCGAAAATATGAAAAAAACGGTTTGGAAAGGGAAAGATCAGCTAGATAAAATGAGGAAAGCCGTTAACCTTTTTCTCCCTAAGGTAACTTTCACAAGCCACAAGGGCAGCTGTCGCTAATAGTTGCAAGGGACAGTGATAAAACAGCCACTTTAAGACAACGCAACAACATTACACATCGTTACGATGACCACGCACCTCGGATAAGGAGATAAAGTATTGTCCTCTTTTTTTGGACCACGATTTTTGGTTCGAGTGTCTGAATATCCGAAGATTGCCCTGGGGTGGAAATGGTGGAAATGGGCGTCGAAAAATGATATCCAGGCCATCGAATGTAAACTACTACGATCGTCCGCTAATTGGCCCCGCACTCTAATAAAATTCCGCTCTTTTCTGTTGGTTTGACTTTTCACTCCTTATGATAATTCTGTCACGTTGCCAAGTCAAAATCAAGCCGCGGCCTGCCTAACCATGATCTTCGAAACGCTCTCGACGACGTCCCCGACCGTGGGAACGGCCGCCTCCTCAAGGTTCTGAGCGTAGGGCATGGGCACGTCCGCCATGCATAAGCGCTGGACGGGAGCGTCGAGTGAGTCAAAGGTGGCGTCGTCCTCCATGCACATGGCGGCGATCTCTGCACCGACCCCGCACTGCGGCCAGCCGTCCTCGACGGAGACGACCCTCCCAGTCTTCTGGACGCTCGACAGGATGGTCTCCCTGTCAAGTGGCCTGATGGTGCGAAGGTTGATGACCTCGGCGCTGATCCCCTTGGTCGCGAGCTCCTCGGCAGCCTCGAGGGAGATTCCGACCCCCCTGGAGAAGGTGACGATGGTAACGTCACTTCCCTCCCTCTCAATCTTGGCCTGCCCAATGGGAATGACAAAGTCCTTACCCATCTGTGGGAGGGTAGTGGAGGGGGGAGGGGAGGAGGCGTTTGATTGAAAGGATAATGTCAGAGTTGGACGACATGGACGACGGGAAACCACCGGTCTTGCGGTGTCACTTCAACAACCTTGTCTCTCACCTGCTCCTCAGTCATGGGGAAAGGAGTTCCATAAAGAAGCTCCTGCTCCAATACAACGACAGGGTTAGGGTCTTTGATGGCAGCGGCAAGCAAGCCCTTGGCATCCTCACTGCTGTAGGGGGCCACAACCTTCAAACCTGGAACACTCGAGTACCAGGCCGCAAAGCACTGAGAGTGCTGGGCTGCGACTCCGGCCGCGATACCATTGGCCCCCCTGAAAACAATGGGACAGGCAATGTCCCCGGCAGACATGTAATACTGCTTCGCGGCACTGTTGACAATCTGGTCAATGGCCTGCATGGAGAAGTTGAAGGTCATGAACTCCACAATTGGCTTCAAATTCTTGTAGGCGGAACCGACGGCCAGGCCTGTGAAACCCATCTCTGTGATGGGGGTGTCGATAACTCGGCGCTCACCGTACTTCTGGTAGAGGCCCTTGGTCACCTTGTAAGCTCCCTGATACTGAGCAACCTGGGGGTGGGGGAAGGGAACGAGTGGGTGAGGTTGGTGGATGAGATGGGGTCACGTACGAGGTAGTACATGTAGGATGGAGTTGAAAACAGCATGTATACCCCAAACAAGCATTTTTAGCCCAAACAAAGGCCAGCCATCACAAAAATGCCAACAGCAACTCAATCCATCCGACGGCTTGCTGTCCTTCCGCAGCACTTACTTCCTCTCCCATAACATAAACAGCATCATCCTCCTCCATGGCTTGATCTATAGCCATATTAAGAGCCTCACGCACAGGAACCTCCGTCGTGGAACTCATGAACCTGGAGTTAAGCTAAGAAAGGGAGCGGGTGAAATCCGAGGGTAAGGAAGTGGATAATATCATCAAATAATACCCCAAAAATAGCCTCAATCGTCATAAAACACAGCAAACCAACATCCACTAACCATGGTACTTACCCTCAGGGCATTTTTAACCGAGAATCTAGCAGAAGACAGCATTTCAAGGGGTCTCAGGTGAAGTGACCATCAATCAAAGGAGAAGCCATAAAAGTTGACCATTCACAATCTTCCAAAAATGGCTAAAGCGCAAACAATAAACAAGAAACGAAAGACCGAGGAGCCTCTTAGTCCTGACATATCATCTGAGTCTGAAGGAGAGGGCATGGATGTGGTTGGAGAGGGAGATGAGAGCTCCAGTGACGAGGCCAGCGATGAGGAAGGTGTTCCAGATGAGACTGGTGTTCCAGATGAGACTGAATTTGCTGTCGCGAGTGGCGTTGATGTGGACCTTATTCTTCCTTCGCCTAAAAGTACTGGCAAATACGTGAACAAGCAGCGTTGCCTTATCCTTTCTAGTAGGGGAGGTGAGTCGCTGGTGGTGTTGGCTGGAGGGGTTGCTGGAAGAGGGTTTGGTGGGATCTTTGGTCGTTTTATTCGTTGTTTTCCCATCTTCTCCGCCTTCTTAACCCCCCCCCCCATCCTCTCACCCTTTTCCAGTCACTCAACGCCAGCGCCACCTTCTCGAGGACATCCGCACCTTGATCCCTCACATGAAGAAGGATTCAAAGCTCGACGAGAAGCAGAACATCGGGGCCGCGATGAACGAGATAGCGTCCGTGAAGTCGTGCAACTCTGCGATTTTGCTCGAGTGCAGGAAGCGCCAGGACTGCTACATGTGGGCCGGCCTCACCCCCAATGGTCCCTCTGCCAAGTTTCACCTCTCCAACGTCCACACTTTGGACGAGCTGAAGATGACAGGGAACTGCATGAAGGGCTCCCGCCCTCTCCTCTCCTTCGACGCCTCCTTCAAGGACCCCGAGCAGCCCCACCTCGGTCTCATCAAGGAGCTTTTCACTGAGATCTTTGGAACCCCCAGGGGACACCCCAAGTCGAAGCCCTTCATCGACCGCGTGATGTCGTTTTACGTCGCCGACGGGAGGATCTGGGTCAGGAACTACCAAATAGTTGAGGAAGAGGCCCAGAACGCCAAGGAGGCCAGGGACAAAAAGCTTGATCTGGGACTCGACACCTCCCTGGTCGAGATCGGTCCCCGATTCGTTCTCAACCCAATGAGGATCTTCGCGGGATCCTTCTCAGGCCAGACTCTCTACACGAACCCCGACTTCGTTAGCCCCAACGAGATCAGGAGCATGGAACAGAAGGGGAAGGGGGTTCAGTACCAGTCTAGGAAGCAGCAGCAGAAGGACCGTAAACAGAGAAAAACCACCATCGAGAAGTCCAAACGCCACGACCCTCTCGCCGACGTCTTCAAGTAAAACACAAAAGATGAAAAGCGTATACTTTTAGTGCGAAACGCCTTGCCATTTCTCTTTCAATCCCTCGTATACATTTTTCAGTAGCCATCCCACACCGAATGAGACTGGACCTCCTTCTGAGCCGCCACTATTGAAGCCACGCTGATACCTATCACTATCACTGCCATGGTCATTACCTCCAAAAGGACGCCCCTTCCCCGCTCTGCCTTCTTCTCCTTGTACTTGTGATCGTGACCAGTGTTGAAATGCAAGGGGACAAAGTCAACACGCCTGTAACCAGAGGTGTTGTGGCGATGCTCCTGCTCCAGCCTAAAGAACCCCCACATTGTCCTCCTGAATATCTCAGCGGCCATGACCAGGGCCGTCAAATAGTTCGGAAAGGCGAATACGGCCCCGCTGTCAGGGGGGACCAGACTTGTCACCCACAAGAACCTCAAAAAGATGTCCAAGAAAATTGCCAGGTAGTACCACGACACGTGCGGAAACATAAGCCTCGGACCGAGGAACTTGTGCTCCGGCCTTCCGAGCCCCCAATCCATCCAAACATCCCAGCAGAAGCTGTAGAGGCTACTGACCACAAACAAGGATATCCAAAAGTACTGGAAGAGGTTCATTTCCTTCTGCAAGTGTATGACATTGACTGGGGTGTCCGACGTACCACCAGAAGAGGGAATATCATCGTTATCGTCCGTATACGTAATGAGTGTGTGTGTGTTTGCCTCGGGTTGCTGATTGTACATGTAAAGAGGATGGAACGTTCCGAAAAGCGTCACGGTCTGACTTAAACTATACTTAAAAGCGTTGGGTAGATTCGGCCACCTCTTTGACGTGTCAAAGTAACGGCGCAAACACTGCATGAGACGGTACCAGATTGGAAGCAGGCAAATCAGAGGAATTGCAACGTGTGTGTAGGCAAAAGTCGCTTGAAGGTGGTGGCTCGGATGCTTCAAATAGCGGTGTTCTGTTTCCATGAAGTCTCCGGAGAACAAGTAAGTTAACGTCCAAGCCCAATCCTGCAAAATCTTGATCATACTCGTTATCACGTCAGCAATATAGGTGCTATAAAAAGTCGCTGGCCTGAAGGGGCTCGTCAGCACGTTTCCCACCGTCTCCCAGAGGCCCTTCCTAATCCTCCACGGGAAGAACATGCACTTGAAAGTGTATCCCACCAAGAAAGCAGCGTAATACCCAGATGGACACCAGTTCGGAAGGGCGCCGATGCAGCTCTTGTAGTACAATAACATGCAGAAAAGAAAGACGAGAGTCTCCTCTACAGCCTCATTTAAAATACCCATGCTCGAGTTGACGTTCCTTGGGTCGAATTCGAACAGGTAGATGTAGTTAATGCGAAATCTAGTCCAGACGAAGGTGCTAATCCCCCAGCACCAATGGATCAGCAGCATCCCACCACAAGCCCTGAAAACAGGGAATGCAGCAGTGGCCCCTATGGTTTTTTCCCCGTGGACCATAATCTGCCAGACACAGTCCCAGCAGACCCAAACGGCTAGAACCGCGCACATTCCCAGCCTGTAACCGAACTTCAGTTGGCTCCAGTCCATCATGAGGCCGTCTCCGACCTTCGGGAGCATCTGCGCCCGCGCCTGAAGCAGGTTCCCCTCGCAGAACCAGTCCGCGTAAAGTTGCTCCATCCTTGTTCCCAAAGTCGTCGCCTCGTTCCCATCGTGAAAGCGCGTATCAGCACAAAGGTATTTGAAGCTTCCCTTCCCCTCCATCACCGTCTTGTCGTACTTCTTGATTATCTTGATGAAACCCGTGTAGTTCATGATGCTGAAGTTCTCGAGAAGCTTCACGTTCCTGTGGAGGTCAAGCACAGCCCTCTTGACTGAATCAGACTCAAGCAGCTTCTTCAACCCATTCGAACCACTGATACCGTCGTCGTCTACGGCACCATCATCTTCATCCTCATCGTCGCTAGCGGCGAGGTTCAGGGAGCCGTTGCTGCTCTTAATCTTTTGTGACGGGTCCTCGGTGTCGAGGACAGCCTCTCCCCGGAGGGCGCGGGTTACCTCGACTATAGAGTACTTGTGCCTTCTCGTGGTCACATTGGAACTATCCTGATCGAGGTTAGGCTTCGAAGACGAGCTTGACATTGCCACTGCTTCCTCGAGAATTCCAAGCCTCGTTACGTACTCATTAATCTACGACAAGCGAAGCAAAGAACGGGTGAGGGTGTGAAGAATTTTAGCTGTGAAGTGTGCGAGAGCGAGTGTGACAAGCGAAGCGAGGACCTGTGTCTCCGATTTGTATCAACGTAGCCAATGACATCCAATCAACGAGCGCAACCCTTTCCGCGGCTCGCCACTTCATCCACTCGACCCTTTTCGGTTGCCATGCGTCGCTTCTCTGAGTTCCTCGTCTCATCTCACCTTCTTGACGTAAAATTCTTCAACTCTCCTGCACTCGTCCTTCAACACAGCCCCAAACTCCATATGCCTCACGTTGAAGCCTGTCTCAGCTCTCCCGACCTGCTCCTTCAGATCACCCTTGATGTCAAAGAGGCTCTTTGCCATTGACGCCATGTTTGAAAGATCGCGTGAAGACACCTTGAAGCTGCTAGGAGATGACACCCAATTTTCAGTGTCTGCTGTGTAAGTTGGAGGGGGCAGGCTGCCCTCTCCCAGCAGAGCAGTCGTCTCGTTATCACCATCACTAGACTCCCCTCCTCCCACATTCTTGCTTTCCCTCATCGTTTCCCGAACAATACCCCACTTCCTCCCAACAGTAGGGTTGCTCATTGACTTCACCTGCCCTGAGCTAGATCGCCGGACCCACCCCTTCCCAGTCCCACTACTCTCGCCCTCATCGTCACCTCCATCTCTACCCTCTCCCTCGCTCCGCTTTACTTCCAACGTATTCAAGCCAACCCCCACACTCTTACTCATCCTCGAAGGACTATCTGCTACTGTTGTTGCCTTCGTCTTGACGTCCTCAGCGAAACCCACTGAGTCCACAATGCCATCACCTGGCGACCTTACTTGCCTCATGGCCTTCAGCTTCATCGCATAGCGCTCCCTCAAATCATCCCTATATTTCAATGCAGCTTTTGACGTCTTCAGTAGCTTCTTCAACTTCTCGTAATTCATGTAATGAGAGCTCCACTTCGACACCTTGTTGTCCTGTAGCTTCAGCCCAAACTCGACCATCCTAACCTACGACTACTTTGCCACAAATCAGCCAGAAATTAATTCCTAAAATTGAGAGGGAGGGAGTCCGAGTCGTGCTTCAAACCCTTAAATAAAGCCAAAGGGAGCAATTTCACCACTTTCCATCGACGATTCAGTAAGTCTACGCCCAAAACACTCTAAATGAACTATTTCAAAAGAGGACAGCCCGTTAATGTGACTTTGCCAGAAAAGGGTAGAAAACGATTGTAAGAAGATTCGAAGGGGATTTCTCCACATGTCTCCAGCCAGCATGAACTTTTGAGGAATTCCCATGGAGCCCCACCGGCCTTCATTTTAGCTTTCTTTTTACTGAGGTTCGTGACCACAAATAGCGGTATTTATCGTATTTTTGGTGGTAAACAACCTTCAAGTTCGCCGGACAGCATTATATGCCTCAGCACATCCTTCACTGACCATAAAATATCAATCTAACTTTAACCTCCTGCTTTCGTATCGCTCCCTGTTTAGTGCTTGTTTTCTTCCCCTCTCATCGCAGGAAACACCGATAAATCGACAAGCTTGCTACTACAACACACACTTTATCATTTGACCCTACAGGAACCGCAGTTTCTTCTATAGCAGTTCCAAACCAAGTCTTAAACCGTTGAGAGGGAGGATAGGTAAGGTCGTGTGATTTGTTGTGACCATGGGTTTTTCTGGAACGCCCAAGTACCTGCCCGTGTATATAGTGCCTCTTCCGATCACACGCGCCCTTTCATTGGAAACGTTTCGGTTCAAAACCCTTCCTGACCCATCCAACTCCCTTTGCTTCCCTCGACAGATTTTCACCATTCAACCACTGTTCAAGAGCTCAATAGCTACAAGTTTTGTCTTCTAGTAGCCACCCTGAGAAATTGCCAAGTGCGACCACTCAGAGCCTGCGAAAGAAGAACGAACTCAGGGCTTACCTTCTTGAGACAGAAGAGTCTGGTGGTCAGGTTGCTTCCTACCCTACAAATACCCAAGAACCAATAAGCAAACGATGAAGTACATCATGTTATTCCTCGCTATCATTGTCATCTCCAGCTTGATGGGAGTGGATGGCTGGTATTTGAACCCCTTCAAGAGGGGGAAGAAAGTCGCAGCTACAGAAGCGAAACGAGACAAAGCCGAGGACGACATAACTCTAGAAGTTTCGAAAGCCAACGAGGTGAGCAAATTAAGGATTGACGAACCTAAAATCTTACCACTCTATCACTTTTTGGTACTAATCCTAGCCCGCCTCCACTCCCACTCCCCCCCCCCCCCATTCCCCCCCACTTCTTTCTTCCACCCTCCTCACACACAGAAATTGGCCGTCGGAAGTTCTGAAGTGCTCTCTACCTTGAAACCTTACTCGTACGATTATGATGCTTTGACCACCGAAGACGAAGACGGCACCCTATTTGGGTTTGCCGAGGAGGAGTTCAATGACTCTTCTTTTGAGGATGACAGTGATTTCATGACAGCCACCTACTCCTACTCGTTCGGTACCTCCAAGGACCCGGTCGCCAAATCAACGGCACCCACCATTACTGAACTCTCGATTGTTATCGAGACCACAGCGAAGCTGCTGGTCGGCGACAGTGACCACTTTGCCAACAACCTGGAAACACCCCGTGGCGCTCACAGGTTGGAGGAAAGTTTTACAGACGCTCTGAAGCAACTTCTACGCGACAGCAAACTGCCGTTTGCCGTTTCTTTCGAGGAGGAAGGCGAAGAGTTCGGGCTGCATGCAACTTTGACCAGCTTCACCCACACCTCTGATTCTCAATTCGAAGTTCAAATGAGTACTCACCTTATATCTCGCAAGACGGGAGGAGGCGTCGCAACCAAAATGTTGAATCAACGAGCGAAGCTTATTGAATTAGCAGTGAGGTCGGGACAACTTATTATGTTCTTTGACAATGAAGACATAAGCACTCGCGTGGCAGAGGAAGACGGCTTTTACGAGGAAGATGAAGCCTTCGACACAGAAGAAGACTACGAACGTGGACTCAGATTTATTGTCCAGGAGGCCTCTTTCTTGACTGCGCAAAAGCTAAAGATCGAGTATAATTACGACGATTGGGAAAAGAAAGTTCAGAAAATGAAAGTAATGTCACCAGATTCGAAGCTGAGAAGGACAGAAGAGGTATTTAGCTTACCAGATAGTACTAGCAGTCACGGAAGCTACAGTACTAGCAGCCACGGAAGCTACGAAGGTGGCGACAGTATCATTTTAGAAGGATTTGGTTCTTATGATTCCGACAGTTTCTCGTACCCTGACTCAAGCGTGTCTCTTTCTACGTCTAACGAGGATGATGGCAGCTACAGCTACAGCTACAGTACGAGTATGAAGCCGGACTACAGTGTGAAGGACTCTTTCTCGTACCCCGACTCAAGTGTGTCTCTTTCTACGTCTTATGAGGATGATGGAAGCTACAGCTACAGCATGAGTATGAGTACGAAGCCGGACTACAGTGTGAAGGACTCTTTCTCGTACCCCGACTCAAGCGTGTCTCTTTCAACGTCTTATGAGGATGATGGAAGCTACAGCTACAGCTACAGT
>BRYA01000079.1:5416-54569 GCA_030267965.1 Triparma columacea | reverse complement strand
CCTAACCCTAACCCTAACCCTAACCCTAACCCTAACCCTAACCCTAACCCTAACCTTTACACCCTTTACACCCTTTACACCCTTTACATCCTTTACACCCTTTACACCCTTTACACCTTTTACAATATTTACACCTTTTACAATATTTACACACTTTACACACTTCACACTCTTTAAACACTTTACCTTCACACTCACTTTACTTTTACACACACTTTACCTCTTCACACACCATACCATCTTATTCCCTCCTCTCTTCTACTCTCTCTCCTTAGCTTCTCTCACTCCTCTCCACAACTACACTTTACTTCCTTCTTTTCATCTTTATACACATCTACTACACTTACACACACTTTTTTATCTTATACCCTCCTCTTTTCTACTCTCTCTCCTTATCTTCTCTCACTCCTCTCTAAAATACACTCACCCTCATTTAATTCATCTACATACACATCTACTACACTTACACACAACATTTTACCTTACACCTCCTCTCTTCTACCCTCAACCCTTAAATCCTCTCACTTCTCTCCAAAACTACATTCACCTTCCTAATTCATCTTCATACACATCTTCTACACTTACACACATTATTTCACCTTATACCCTCCTCTCTTCTCCTCTCAACCCATAACTCTTTTCTACAACCACACTCTCCTTCCTTTAATTCATCCCCATACACATCCACTACACTTCCATTATACTAACAAATCACTATAACACTACCACAACTCTCCAAATCTCCATACACATCTACTACACATCCTCAATACTCACAAACCACTTTAACACTCCTATTATCCATCTACTACACTTCCACATTAATCATTAACACCTATAACACTCCTACAACACATCAACTCCACTTCTTAGATACTCACAAACCACAATAACACTCCCACATTACTTAACATTCACCAAAAATACACACACACAAATCATAACTACCAAATCAAATCATTTTATCCTGCAAATGTTGCTTCCCTCTTAGTTACTCCCCATCTTCATATTCATCTTCAATCGGAACAACACTGCTTACTTTAGCTTTCCCACCTCCTACTCCTATAATATCGCCTCCATCAGCGCCTCCAAAACTTGCTCTCCTAATACTTGCTCTCAAAGCACCTGCTAGACCACCCTCAGCTTCAGCATCAATACTTGCTCTCCTTACACTTTCTCTCCTTCTAGCATCTCCATCTGATGAAATGAAATCTACAGGTACTGTTGCTTTTATCACATCAGTAAACCACTCTGGCTGCTCATCTTCCCATTTTGCCCAGTTCATCATAACCCATTTCTTAATTTCTCCTTCAATTGAGACCCAATGATGCCTTGAGCTTCCAAAGACTACAATCTTAATATCATCACTTTCTCCTTCAAGGAAATATGACATTGACATATCCTTTGACCTATGTGTACTCCAGAAGGTGTGCAAGTACTTACTCTCAATGTTAAAAAAGAAAACTGCAAGGCATATGGTAGTTATTGGTATGATATACTTCACTATAAATGATGCAATATCAATTGGGTTGTCATCTACATAAGGAGAAAATAGATATATATATATTGACACTGGTAGACTTCCCATTGTCAACACAAGACCAAATAACCAATAGGCTCCCCCAACTTCGTTAGGATGTCTCATCTGCACAAGTGAAGTGAAGTCTACAATGATCTTTAAAATCACTCTTAAAATAATACTGCTCATAATCTCAAAGTGACCCCCCCATGGCATCCAGTACCAAAAGTCTCCCCTCAATATCCTAACCAACATGTACAGACCAAGGTCAGCCCCAATGTAGAGAAAGGCCCAACTACCTCCCATCAACCCAAGAAGAACTATTGTTGTACACCTTATTAGAAGCATCCCTGCTGACAAGAGCAACATCGACACAAACACTACTGTTCTCTTGCTTGCTTTTGCAGGTATATATCCATAGAAGTCTGGGTACTTTTCTCTCCTTTTAGGGCCCGTGTCCCAGTCATAACTAATTGTTGCAGAGGCAAAGCCTGTCGTAATTGCTGACACTGCAACTGAAAGCCATGCTGTAGCTCCAACATTTTTGTCACTGGTTGCTATAGCCATAAGTTGGATAATCACTCCTGGTATTGCCTCAGCAAACATCTCAATAATTTTCATACCTGTCATCTCCCACATTGGTTCAATTGCAATCCCAACCTCTTGCTTTGCCCCAGTTGCTACCCTGTAAGCATCAACAGCAGGCTTGTACCCAAGCAAGATTGGAATCCACTCCTGCACCACCCTCTTCATCCCCAACTTCCTGTTCACTGCCCAAACCATAAGCATCTGAAGCCAAATTGAAACCAACAAACTTGCCAAAGAAGCTTTGAAGTACCCATACTTCTTATCACTCCAAAACCTGGAAGTCACATACACGTCAGTCAGCAAATCAGACATGCTTGTGAAAGCTCCCACTGTCACCCTCATCTTGACACCCCAAGGAACTTCCTCCATCAGCTTGAAGCCAATCGTCTCAAGCATAGGTCGGAACCAGCCGTACTCTTCGTCGAGCTCCTTAAGAGCAGGGAACTGGCGCATCCACTCGTCTATAGCGGACTGTACCTGCGTAGTTGTTGCCAATGTGGACGCTAGGCTTTCGCCGATCTCCTTCCCGTCCTTCTTCTCCAGGTCCTTGGCTGCCCCCTCCACCTTCCTCATCCTGTGCAGCCTGTTCTCAATGATGGCAGCCAGCATCGCCTCGACAAATGCGTACTTCTCGACGACACCTTTAAGAAGATCGTTCGTCGCAACAAACTCTCCCACTGCCACTTCCTTCGTCCTCCCGTCCTCCCTTTCCTTGACTGTCAACATCAGGTCTTCCCCCAACTGCTTTCCTTCTTGACCGGAAGCCGTGCGACCACGGTCGACGGGGAGCATCACTTTCTTGGACCCTTCCTCCGCCTCATTTTTCTCCTCGGAGACCTCAATTGCCCCCTCATCCTGAGCCTCAATGTCGTTCCTCCCCTTTTCAGCCATTTGAGAAACAGCTGGCGAACTTCTCGTTGGGCCGCACACACCGGAATGGGCGCGCTCAGGGCTAGAGGGAAGCTGCGGACCATCATCGATCGTAGCGACATCACCCACGAGGCCAACATCTGCTTCAACCTCACCCTCCATGATGACCTCGACAGGGTGCTGAAAATCTGCGTTACATGGTCGACGTGCGAAAAAATTGCGGCGCGACAGCGTTAATTGGTGTGAGTAACGGTGCTGTTTCAGCTTTGGGCCTGATAAATTTACAGACCAGCCCGTACTCCCAGGAATGTGGCCCAACGATGTGTTCCCTTTCCCCTCTTGTGACCTTCAGGAGCCATCCTGCACCCCGTATCCCCCTCCTCGGTCCTCCCGATAGCCACTCTTACCTCCTCGCCACCCGTTTCGTCACCCCACTACTCCAAGTGTCCCAAGAAGTTCTCCCAACTTCGAGCCTTCGGTCTCCTGCAGAAATGTATTCACTTACAGCCGTATAGTGCCCCAAAAAAACGTAGCTTGCGATGGTTTTCCAACGTCTTCAGCTAGGCAGTCCAGTGTTTATCGGTTCTCTTGCTCACAGCGCAGCTTTGAGAAGCAAACAAAAATTGCCTTTTTTCTCCTTGAGTAACTAAGAAAGTAAGACCTCTTGCTTGAGAGAGTGAGAGAGGTTGCATGTCTTTTTTCTTTTTGCATTGGGCCATTGTACATTGTACAGAGCTTGCAAGCCTTGGAGTCGTCCTTATGACCGTCTCGAGGAACCAGTTGAAGATTTAAAATGAATGATTCGTACTTAGGTTTCATAGTAGGGTCGTAGTAAAATCATCCATTTTAAATCTTCAACGGGTTATAGTTCCCTCACCCTTACCCTCCCCCCAACCCCCTATCCCGCGCTCCCCCACCCCCTCCTCTCAGCTCCTGAACAATGACAACCAACGAAACCGTGAAAATCGATCTTGATGTCGTGTTCGTGATCGTAAGGTTTACGTTACGTGACCGGGTTCGCCTTGACAACCTTAGCATCCTTCTTTCCTTCCTCGATAGTGTTCATATCGAAGGCCGCGTCTTTGGTATCCGGAGCCTCTGACGAAGTTGACGGCTTCTTAAGCCCTTTGACCTTCTCTTTCAATCCCTTGACCTGAGAAGATCCTTTGTCCTTTAACTCCTTCACCTTCTCCTCGTTGACCGAAAAAACCTTATACTTGACCGCCAAACCAACGCCAGCGCCAGCAACAACCAGACCAAGGACAAGCGCCCCAGCGAACGCACCTCCAATTGATCCTCCCTCCCCAGCTGCCCCAGCTGCCTTCATCCCTCCGTCGGCCGCCGCCTTACGAACTAGCGTCTGCGGAACGCACGTATCGAACTCGCTACCTTTTCCATTAACATTCGTTGGGGAGGAGGTCTTGAAACAGTCGTATCCCTTGTGGTTCTTATCGCATTCCGTTTTCAATGAGATCTCCTCACTAAAAAGTTCGTGGCTGTAGATGGTTGCCTCTTTATTTATAATTTTTGGTGGGGTAACTTGGAGGAATGGGTACTTTGTTAGGAGGTCGATTGAAACCTGAATTTTAGAAGAAGCTGTGTCGCCTGACATTGTCACCTTGAAAACCACGAAGACGACACCAGGGTTTGGAGCAGGTGGGACGGTGATAGGGGAATTGAATGTCTTAGTGAGCTCACTGCGAGGAGCAAAGCAATGAACAAAAGTGAAGAAGGGGCGTTGTTAGTAATTCCACTATGAAAACCTCTGCCTGCGTTTGCTGGTCGCTTCGCCACTATTTCTCGCTCCATCTTACCCAGACCCTCCCTTCATCTCAAAGATTTTCATGTCGTCGAGACCAAGATTCTCCTCTGACATGGACACTGCGAATTTCATCGGGTTTTCCGCGTCAGCCCCGCATAAGTCGAACTCGAGATTAAGCTTTAGATCAACCTTAAGGGGCGTTGGAACGCCTGCCAATGACAAGGCTGCCTCGATAGCAGTTTTCGTCCCTGTTGGGTACTCCGGCTCTAGGCTGAGGCTGCGTTCAGTTAAATGATGATAAGAAAGATTTGTTAGTTAGGACGATATAAAAGGAAAAGAAAATGACAAAGATAAGCAAGACTTTTCCCTTGGTCTCACCTTGCGGTTAATTTGGCGCCAGCCGGGGAGTCATGGCATTCTGTGTTTTCAACAATAGCTGAAGGGAGAGCTTTCTTAAGCTTTTCGCAGACTGATGCAGCGGGTGCGGGTGCGGGGGATGGAGATGGAGCCGTTGCCGTTGGTGCCTTGGTGGAGGAGGATGAGGCCGTTGGGGCATCGGTCGTCGAGGAGTTACCATCTTCACCATCAACGCAGGCTTCGGCAGAAGTTGATCCTGTTTTGCCGTTTGTGGTTTTACCTGAGTCACAATCGGTGCATTCACCTCGTGCGGCGAGGGAAAAGCCTTCACTGTATGTATCAGCGGGACAAAGCTCACAATAGTCAGTGTATTGGGTATTGACGGCAGCCGTACAGCCGTCAATGTCGCTCGAGCATGCCTTTTTTGCATAACCTGCTTTACAGCCTTTCATTGAGGTTTTGCCTGCAACGTGGGAAGCAAGGTGACGACAGGTGAGTGGTACGAGCTAATAATCACTCAATGCAACAATGAAATATCTCACCCTCATCGTCTCCTGGGCCGGCGTGTGCGGTAAGACTGATAAGCCCAAACACTAGCAAAGAAAAAATCTTCATCCTGGTTGACAGCACTTGGGAGTGGGTGGAAGGGGGGAGAAAGGAGTTAGTCAGGGTCAGGAGGTTAGTGAATGATTTCTTAAACATGGGCAATGCGGGGTTTTTGGGGCTTCCAGATGTGATGCTCGGGGTCCATCAAACAAAATAGAGGTGAAGTCCCGTAGAAAACCGAAAAGACAGCTGAAAATGTCCACTCCTGAAAAGATATGGCGGAATTGGTGAAGTTCTATTTCTCCCCTGCAATGACGATTTCATTTCTTGGCATCTAGATGTATTGCTCGGGGTTCCTCAAACAAAGTTAGAGGTAAAATCCCGTAGAAACTCTACAAGGAGAGCTGAAATATCCACTTCCTTGATAAGATATCACGACGAAGTAGGATTGGAATGAAGTCCTATTTCTCCCCTGAAGTGACGATATCAGACAACACATTTCATAATCCTTTAGCTGACTGCTATAATGGCACCCCAACTGCTCACCTAGGTACCAATAATCACGTTGTGAGATGAAATATGCCTGAATTAAATTGAGAAAGAAGTTCCAAAAGATTTTGGCAAGTGTTGGCCTTGCCCTTTGGTGATTCAAATTGCCGATGAAGTCGCTCGCTGTACAATTTATGAAAACAACCGAGCAAACTTATTTCTGCACCTTATGAGTGCGTCGCCTAATCGACCCAGGATAATTAACCAACCATACCATCGCCAAGAATCCAAGGACCACACTAATCCTCTCCTCCTCGTCCCCCCTCGTGACTCCTCTTTACGGTGGGGGGGCTCGAATCCGCTCTTTCAAAGCGAGAAGAGCATGCCAGTAATTTTGTGCGTGGCGAAAGTGAGTGCCACAAGGCCCGTTATGTGTTGATACCATATACTTACTGTAATAGTACGATATCTACCGACAAAGTAAAAACGCAGTGCGTTACAATTCGCCCGCTATTGTTACGAAACTTCATATTCCCCCGCCCCTACTCCCCCCCTCCCCCCCCCCCCCCTTACGCCCGAAGCCGAAAAACAAAGCAAACTAAAAATTAATCATCTTCATCTTTACACACTTGTTTGTATTTTTTAAAGTCTGAGCACGTCTTACTTCTGCAGGATAGCTCTACTCTTCCCTTTTCTTCCTCTTTGCAATGTTGTTTTTCTTTTTTGCCATGGAAATCTCCGAGAGAAAGAGCGGCCAGAGGTCTCCAGTCTCGGCCTTCTCCTTCATTTCGCCCTCGAGTCCGTTGTCCTCGATGAGCTTCGTGACGGCTGCAGTCGTTGCCATGGTGTGACTTGAGTGGGCAACTGCCAAAGCGGCATTCGGGTCCTGGCTTCCCGGGATGCTCGGCGGATTTCTCTTCTTCTTCCCGGCAGACTGGAGGGCAGCAAGTCTCTTCTGTACCTCCCCCATGGCCTCCTGTCCGTTTATCTGGTCCTTGTCCGTGTCGGGCTCTACCTCCATCTTGACAACACCTTCTCCCTCGCCATCACCGTCGTTTTCGCAATTGGCCACTTCGTCCATCATCTCCTCCACACTCTCCTTCTTCTCCCCCCTTAAACGCCCCAGCTCCATGCCTCCCAGGACTTCGCCGACCTCAGCCCCCGTCACCCCTTCCATCTTCTCAAACTCCTCCAAGTTGGACTTGGCCTTCTTGCTGACCTTGCCGTCAAGTGCGACGAGCTCGTTCCACCTCTGCATGCACTGCCGGGCGCTCCTTCTATTACCTAGGCCGTTGACGCACCAGCTCGTGATTTCCCAGTTGAACCCGTAGCGCTCCGACGCTTTCTTGAGCTCCCAATCCTCATGTTTCGACCAACTGACCCTTTCCTTCTCCTTCTCCTTCAAGCTGACACCCATGGGAAGGCTTATCCCGCTGACGGGTCTCGGCTGCTGCACCCCAGATTGGCCACCAGTGGAGTTGAAGAAGCCGGCCCCGAATGGCCCAAAGTACACCTTCGGGCCTGGCAAGCTCCCAGCCTGCTTCATGAGCTTTGACTTGATGGTGTTGCGCTCCCGGTCCTTGTCGCCAGTCTTCTCCTCGCTGTTAATGGGTATCGGAATTGGTTCGACCAAGGAGCGGTCGACGGGGCTCTGCACCGCGCTGCTCTGGAAGAGCATGGGCACCCCTGGGCCCGCGTGGCTTCTTGCGGCGCTATTCTTCGCCAAGGCGTTTGCGACCTTGCTCTGCTTCTGCAGCCTAATCTTCCTTGCCTCGGCCCTGACCCTCGCCTCGGTCTCCTCCGGAAGCTCACCCTCGACGGCGTACCTCGCAATCATGTCGTCGTCCATGCCCCCGTCCTTCTTCCTCTTCTTCCCTCTGTCACCTGGGGGGCTCTTGATCCACAGCAGAACGCTATTCAGGTAGCCCGCCTCGTCGTCCCCTTCGTCCCTTTCGCCGTTGAGCATCCTGTATTCTGCGGTCGCAGTGCTGGTCTTGCTCGCGACCCTGGCCGCCTCGAAGGCGCTCAGCATCTTCCCGTCGCCTAGCATCCCGTACATACCTGGGGGCGTCACCTTGGCTCCGCTCCCCTTCTTTTCCTTTGCGTTCTTGTTGTGCTTACCGTCGAGTGATCCACGGAAGGTTGGGGGAAGCACTCCGGGGATCAGAGGAGGGCCGTAAAGAACAGGTTCGTTACCGATGGCCCCGTCCTTCATTGGCGCCGAAGAGATGAAGTCGACAAAGCTACGAGGGTGGGAGGGTTGCGATAAGATCGAAGTGGTGTTGAGATGGTGATGAGATGCGATTGGGATACGATGAGATGAGATTAGGATGAGTACGATAAGACAAGATCAGACGAGATCAGACGAGATCAGATGAGACAGTGATAAGTAGGGGGGATGCAGCGACGACTAAAATCAAAGCTCAATAATGTTGCTCGCATATATGCATCCCCTCCCCTTTCCCCTCCCTTTCAACCTCCCTCCAATCAACTCACCTCTGCGCAAAGACATGGTCTCCCTTCCCCTCACGTTCCTTGACCGGGTACGTCAATAGTCTAACCGCCTTGTTGTCGTCGCTGCATCCCAGCCCCGCCTCAGCCCAGCTTTCGTTTACCTTGTCGTAGTATCTCTTCAAACCTTCTTCGTCCCCGTCTTCCCCTCCCTCCTCCAGGTTGCCTGTTGCGAACATTGCGCTCGCGTACTTCCGCAGGTCCATGTCAGCGCTGTCCATCCTGCTAACAGCGAACGGCGGGAAGGTCGCGACGTTCGGCGCGCTTACTACCGTGCAGTTCGGCACGTGCTCGATCTTCCCGTTGCTCGCGTTGTAGCTCAGTGCCTCGAGGAGTGACTCGACTCCTTCGTTGTTGTCGTCCTTCCCACCTAGAGGGGGGGCGGAGCCGTTGAAACTAACGACCGCGGGCAGGTACTCAATGTGCGATGCCGCGCCCGCCCTCAAGCCCCCGCCAATCCCCCCGTACGTCTGCTTGTACGCTGAGGAAAGCGGGGCCGCCCTACTCTCCAGGACGCTTAGCTGCCCCCCGATCGCTCTATTGACGCTCTCGTTCTGCCTGCTGTCGCTAACGAGGGGAAGGAACTCGAGCTGCGAGTTGCTGCTCTCCTTCTTCTCGTCTCCTCCTCCTTCCCCACCCCCTCCCCTGCCAGCCTTTGGCTTCTCAAAGCTCAAAACTTCATCCAAAGTCTTGCCCCTCAGCCCCCAGATGTTCCTGCCCAAGATTAGTTCCACCTCCCTCGTCTTCCTGTTGCATGCCGAGATGATGCAGCCGGTGTAGTCGAGCTTGACTTCCTCGTTCTCCCCCGATCCTACATCGTACTCTGCCGAGTTGACTTTGTCTCCGAACAGGACGCTTTCGATGGTCCCCTCAGTAACGATCCTCGTGATCTCAAGCTTCGTCCCTTCAAGTAGTATCCTCTTGATAAAGTTCGCCATCTGCGCGTCCTGCCTCCCGCTCCAGTCCTCATCTAAAATAACGACGCTGTCCGCCGTCGTCGGTATGATCCCCCCCTGGATGCCGCTGACGCTCGCGACGCTCGCTACGATTACGTCCTTCCTTCCCCCCTCCTCGAACTCCTCGAGTTTCCTCTGCCCCGCGATGTAGCCCCCGCACCCGAAGTCCCCGCTGGAGCCCCCCCTGTCGATTAGGACGTCGTGCTTAACCCCGATGGCGTTTAGGAACATGCTAGCCTGAGTCAAGGCCGCAGGTAGGGAGGCTAGGACGACGACCTTCTTCCCCTTACCTACGAGGCCCTCAACGAGGCTTCCGAGGGCGGCCATTTTACCGCTCTTTGACTCCATGGCGTCGGCGAGGTCCGAGTCCTTGTCGCTTCCTCTGTAAAAGTTCAGAGTTCCTGGGGCCGCACCGTTGTCGTAGACGCTCAAGCAAAGGCTCCTGAGCTTCATGAGGCCGTTCGCGATGACGCTCGTTGACTTCCCTGAGAGGAAGGAGTGCGCATAAGCCTTGTACACGGCCTCCTGGCTCTCTGTGAGTCTGGCCTTTACAATCTTTACCTTGGGGTAGGATATCTTTCCCCCCCCCCCCAATCCCCCGAGGAGGAACTTGGTGAGGACCTTCTGGAGTCTATCCAGGACCTCCCTCTCCTCGTCGTCGATATCCTTGGCCCAGGAGTGTACCCTCTTGGCCGATTCAAACTTGTTGAAGCAGAAGGCGATTCTCTTGCAGAGGAAGTCGACGTTGTTGACGGCGCTCGAGAGCCCGAGGCTGTCCTCGTCCTTACCCTTGCCTCCCTCCTCTGAAATATCGCCGGCCTTCCCTTTCCCCTTCTTTCTCTTGGCCCCTTCTACGTCGACGGGGTTCTCTATTATGTACCTGTGTGTTGGGTGTAAGGAGTAGGTAGGTGGGAGGGGTGATGAGATGTTGTTAAAAGTGAGATTCCAGAAATTTCCCCAAACGTTCCACCAATGAAGAGGCACTAGCCTAATTACCAAGTCCTTTCCTCCTCACCTCCGATCGCCCTTAACTCTGCCAACAAGTCCCCACCAATTAGTCATCTTGCAAACCCCCGGTTCCTCTCTCCCTCTTAAGTCCACCCATATAGTCCCCCAGTCGACCCCAAACAGGTTCATAGATAGTGCCGGTGATCGGAGGGTAGATAACTCGCAGAGGGTTATTTGAGAACCTGAGAAGGAAGGCTCTTTACCCATGTACCTACGAGAGGGGGGGGGTGAGGTTTATGTTTAGTTATACGTTTAGTCCCATAAATCTATCATTCCCCATCGTCCCTCTAAGTTTCTTTAATCCGTCCCCCCCCATACTAACCTAGCGCCCGTTTGTCCAAGTACTGCACACTTGTCCTTCCCCAGATGTCTCCTCCACTTGTTAACGGCTTGCGGTGGGCATAGTACGAGGTGTCTAATTTTATTGGACTTCCCTCCTCCCTGTCCCTTCAGGTGTTGCGCTATGGCCTTGGTTTTACCCTTCCCTCCATGTATGATGGCCGCGAAGTTCCTTTTTTTGCTGGAGACGTCTTTCGCGTGCTGGTCGAGTTCCTTCTTAAGTTCACCCTGTTTCCAGCCTTTGCTACCGAAGGCCTTCATGCCTTCCAGCTCCTTCTTGATGTCCTCGGCGGACGCCTGCTTACTCTCCCCCTCCGTCGAGGACTTCTTGTTAGACTTTGAGTTCTTGTTACCTCCCCTACTTGTCGTAGTTCCACCGTTGCTATCCTTCTTCGTCCTTGTCCCTCCTTCTTCCTCCTCCTCCTCCTCGTCCATATCCTCCCCCTCCTCCTCCTCTTCCCCCTCCTTGATAGATTCCTTGAATTCCTCCCAGACCTTCCATACCCCTTGCCCGTCCTCTACCAGGCACCCGCTGTTCCCTACGGCCTCAAAGTGTGTTTTAACCATATCACCGATAGCCTTACACCTACCCATCTTCTCCTCCAACCAAACATCAACCGCAGTTGGTTCAGTTATCTCTTTCATCTTCCTAACCCCTTCCTCAATCATAGTTCTCCCCAGCGTCTTACTCGCGACTTTCTTCCATATCCTTTCCTCCATAAAGTCCGTAGCCATCCACTTCATTTCCTCCAGCAGATAATCCCATTGAGTTTTCCTTCTCCTCGGTAGCATGATAGGTACGCTAGATAGTTTCCCAACACTACCTACCGGGAAATCCCTCATACTTCTACCGCCCTTACCGTCTCCTCGAGTTGGCTCGGGGAGGGATGATAATATCGAAGCACGCTGTTTCTTCAACTTTATGAACTCGTCGTTGCTTGTAAGGTGGGTAGGTGGGGCGTTGATGATAGGCTTCTTCCTAACCGTTGGTACCGACCGAGTTACAGGGTACTGGTGGGGGGGGAACTGGGAGCCTAGACCGGGGTGGTGCTGGCCACCGGATCTGTAGTTCTGGTTTACTTGGAGGTGGGAACCAGAGTAAGGGTGGGGCTGGGACTGTTGGTAGGCTCCCTGGTTGTACTGGCTGTGCGAACCGTATTGCTGCTGCGGTGTGGAGTGTGGTGCGTTAGGTGAAAGGTTGGCGAGAGGTTTATAATTCTTCCATTATAATTGTTCCATTATAATAGTTCCAATCACTAATGTTGTGTTGTCTCCCCCTCCCTTCTCCTCCTCTCACCTGGTACTGCTGTTGCTGCTGGTACTGCTGTTGTTGTTGATACTGCTGCTGTTGCTGTTGTTGGTGTATCGCCTGTTGTTGCGTATACTGGTTCCCCTCATACTGCCCTCCCCCCTCGTTCCCTTGTCCCCCCCTCCCCTGCCTGGAATGCCCCCCTGTACTGTACTGGTGTGACTGGGGTGTGTAACTCTCGAGGTCGCCTCTGACGAGGTCGGCGTAGTTCTTGTTGCCGCGCTTCTCGCGGACGCTGCGGCCGACGGAGGTTATGGGGGGGATGCCGGAGGGAGGGGAGTGACGGTGGTTGTTCTTGCGGCTGTTGGCGCGCTGGAAGAGGACCTTGTGGGACTGGACGTCGGTGGCTGTGGTTACTTGAGGGGAGGAGAGGAGGGACATTCCTATTTTCTCAATCGCTGCCAGGGTAGCAATGAGCTCCTGGGGGGGGCGGCGAGCGAAGCGAGCCGTAGGGGGGGATTAGGGGGGGAGTGGAGAAGCGGGGGGTTAGTAGGGAGGAGAGGGGGGGGGTGGAAGGTGGTTGAGGTGGAGATGGGTTGGTATGATCGTCTTAGGTGGTATTATATCCCCCTTGCCAGCTCTCTCTCTTTCTCTTTCTTTCTCTCAAAAAAAAACACACACACACTCCCCCCCACCCTCCCCCCCACACTCCTCCCCACATTCCCTAACCCTTAGTAACGTTAACTCTGCGCACTTCGCGCGGGTGGAGTTTTTTGCCCTCCTCTTACCTTTTTCTCCTTCTCGTTTTTAAAGCCAGTATACTCAGCGTCCATATAAGGGTTGTTCCCCCCCTTGTACCCTTCTCCCCCTTCATCCTCCTCTACCTTTGGTGGGGGGGGAGGAGGAGGTGAAGGTGGGGGAGGAGGGATGGGGGCAGGTTTGGGGGACTTTGTACTTGACTTACGCTTTCCCATTTGGAGAGGAGGGGAGGGAGGAGGGAGGGGGGGAGAAGAGCAAGGGAGGGGACAGGGGGGGAGCCCTTTTGGTAGTGTTGGGGTGGTAGGTTATTAGTAAAGGGGTCACCTTCTTGGGGAGGAGGGGGGGGGGGAGAAGAGCAAGGGAGGGGACAGGGGGGGAGCCCTTTTGGTAGTGTTGGGGTGGTAGGTTATTAGTAAAGGGGTCACCTTCTTGGGGAGGAGGGGGGGGGGTTATTTTGAGCCTATTTGTCCTTTGTTTGTCGTTTATTTGTCCTTCGTTTGTCCTTCGTTTGTCCTCCAAAATAGTTAGCCTAAGGAAGTAGTATTGAAGTAGTATTGAAGTAGTATTGAAGTGGACAGGTTTCCTCTAGCACGCCTCCTGTTTGATGCTGTGATATAGTGGGGAATTTGAGTTGTTAGAAATGACGAATTAGTATAAAAAGAGTTGTATGACTAAGTATAGGGTTATGTTATGCGTATGGTTGGGGTGTATAGTTTTCTAGAGGGGTATAAGAAATATGTTTGGTTGGGCGGGTCTTCGTCGACGAAGCTTTGATATAAAAAAGTTCTTTTGTACCGTGTTTGTTCGTATTATATGTATAATTGTGTGTATATATACATACCTATTAATGTTATATATTCTAATAGTGTATTTATACTATATTTAGGAAGAAATGGAGGGATAAAGAGGCCTTTCCCTCCTCTCTCCTCGAAAAAGGAGCAAAATGGCAAAAAAGTCGGAAACAACAACGACAGAATCCAAGACAGCACTTGGAGCCGAAACGGCAGATATGACTCGACACGTAAGGCAAGCGACGATCCCAGACTTATCCGTCCAACAATAAAGTGACGCGTGACTCCTTGGGAGGAGTGACAGAGCTTGGGTAGCACTGGGACACTCCCCCGAAAAAATGGAGGGAGAATGAGAAATCCGAGAAACCAAGTTTAAACAAAAAAACAGGAGGAACAACAATTCTCCATTAACGGAACTATACTCCTACAGCTTAGCACTAATTGGTGAGTTATATAAACGCTTAGTATGCTTGTAATGTAGTATAGAGCCTTTATGGGGGAAATAAGCCTTGACTCTCTCTCCCCCTTTTCTCGAGTCTCCTCATAGATCCCCCTTATAACACACATTATTCATTTTCACTTCATTTGGAGTTCATTTCGGTACAATCATATCCATAATACTCCATATATACAATAACGTTACATAACTAGCTATAACAACAGAGAACTAACACCATTAAATATCCTCCCGAACTCCCCAATTCCAACCTCCAGCTGTTACCTACTTTACAGCTATTTTCACCAACAAAACCTAGCAGTATACTATACCAACGCTATACCAACGCTATAGAAACACACACACACTACCCAACAACATGAACTCCTCCAACTCAAACCCTGCACCCTTCCCCCGAAACTCCCCTCTCCTAATCCTCCCCTCTGTCCCCTGCGACGTGATAACGACCGTGTCCCCGGCCTCGTTCACCGCCTCCTCCATGTCAAACACCGGTGGTGTCGGCCCCGGAGGATCCCAAGCAACCCAGAAGACAGTCAAGAGGTCCTTCACTCTTAGACTTTTCAGGAGCGGTGAGGGGGAGACTGGGAAGGGCCTTAGGTTCGAAATGACCGACGAGGGTGACGGCGCAACCTGCGAGTCCACGGCCTTCGAGGCTGCAGAGGCCAGGAACGAGGGGGACGAGTCAGACGCTTCAGACTCCTCCACAACCACCCCCTCACCCCCTCCACCTCCACCCGTCGTATCCGACGAGGTCACACTCTACACTCTCGAGGTCTACGAGGACGACTTCCACCTCCTAAAGTCCTCCCAGTCCCTCCTGGTGGACTTCTCCGATTTCCCCACCATGCTCCAGTCAGTCCTAAAGTCCTGCTCCTCCGGTGAATACACCGCTCGCCTCGAGGAGGGTTCCCACGGTTCCTGTACCCTCTCCGTCGTCGAACCCTCAAGGTTCAAGGAGTTGACCCACCTAAGCCTCCAGGTATGCAAGTGCAACGACCGTGAGATAAGGCCTTACCTATCCGCTAGGGTTAACGAGCTTACGGAGAAGTATAGGGAAGCACTGAGGAAGGATGAGGAGGGTGGAAGGGTTAGGAAAGGGATGGAGAAAGAGATAAGAGAACTTAAGGAGGATATAAGCAAGGAAAGACTAGAGAGGGAAAGCGTTGTCAGAACCGTGAGACTGGAAATGGGAGAGAAAGGGAGGGAAGTTGAAATTGAAAACCAAAGGAAGGCCAGAGATATGGTGGAGCAGAAAAGGAGAGAGTTTGAAGAGAAAGAGGAGGAGATGAGGAGGGAAATTAAGAAATTTCAAGAGAAAATTGAAAACGTCATGGACGAAAGGGAGAAAGCGGTAGCGGACAAGGTAAGGGGGGAGGGGAAACAAGACAAAAGTGTCCGATGCAGAGCGTTAGTCCTTCGTATTTAGAAATGTATATGTATATATATGTATATATATATATATTCGCCTAACCCCTTCCCCCCCCCACCCCCCCCAGTTTGAGCTTGAAGGTACCGCCCGTTCCCTTGCCATTGATCTCGAAAGTCGCTCCCAGCTCGTCACCAAACTGACTGAAGACAACGCCTCCCTCCAAACCTCCATAACCTCAAAGGACGCAACCATATTCTCGTTAGAGAGACAGTGCCATAAAGCACAACTAACAATGGCGGCGTTAGAACAAGGGAAAGGACAGGAAACGGAGAGGGAGAAAAAACAGGAACAACAAAGAGTTGAGTGGATGGAAGCGAAGGAGAGCTTGACGAAACAGAATGAACTGCTGGGAGGGAAGGTGGAGTTGCTGGAGAATAAGGTTAAGAGAGCTAGCAAGGTAAGAGAGGAGGGGGGGGGAAGGTGAAAGAGAGAGGAAGTATATATGGGAATGATTATTATCGCAGAACGAACTAACACACACCAACCTCTCCCCCGCCACCCTCCCCCCCGCCTGTTAGGAGATCGAGAAGGGCAACACCATAATCGAGCGCCTCCAGTCCGAGCACAGGCAGGCGAAGTCCCGCCTAAAGCTGAAGACCGAGGCCCTCCGAAACTCCGAGATAAGCAACGCCGCCAAGACCGACGAGCTCGCCTCCCTGACCAGAAAGCACAACGCAATCAAGGGCGAACACACTATCCTCCAAACCTCCTTCACCCAAACTCAGAGAGACCTAACGCAGGCGAGAGAGAAGCTGGCGGAAAGCAGCAAACTACTCGACTCTAACCACCAAGTAATCACATGGTTAAACAAGGAGATAAACGAGGCCCAACTCGGACGCGTGTCAGCATATTCTTCCGCAACTACCGAACAACAAGAGAGAAGTTACACTCCTAGTTATACACCGGATCTTAAAGTTAGCAAGGGATTGGGAGCTTATATCAGCCCGGAAGGTGGAGGGGGGATGGGGACTTACCAATACTCAGGGTGAACGACGGGGGGTAAGGAAAGTTACTAAAAGGGAGATCAGGGGAGAAAAATTAAGACGGAGATGGGCAATACATCAACCCTGAGCTCGGGGGGGGGGGGAATGGGAATGGGGAAAGAGTGAGAGAGGCAAAACGTTAAGAAGAAAAAGGGGGGACGCAAGAAGCGCGCAGAGTTAAAGAGAGTAACGAGGAGCAAGAGACTGTAGCGAAAGAGTTAAGGGGGGGGGAATGGGGAGAGAGAGTGAGAGAGGCAAAACGTTAAGAAGAAAAAGGGGGGACGCAAGAAGCGCGCAGAGTTAAAGGGAGTTACTTTAAGCTAAGAGACTGTAGCAAAAGAGTTAAGGGGGGGGGGATGGGATGGGGGGAGAGAGAGAGTCAAACGTTTAAGAGGAAAGGGGGGGAACGGGGGGGTTATATGATGGTTACACGAGGAGAGGGGAAAAAAGAGCAAGATGGACAAAGAAGAATACTACTTAATGCTTCCGTTCATACCTCTAAAAACGTTATACTTTCACGTTATATACCCTACACTATTCAAAGGTCCTCGTCCCCCCCTCCAAATCCCAGGAACTGGCTCCTCCTTTTCTCTTGAACTTTCTCCTTTTCTTGTTTCATATCTTTCACACCTCCAATGTTCGTCCCTCCAGAGTTCCCTAAACTCCCAACCTTAACCAGGTCAGTCTCGACCATAATTTTCTTCTTAGCCACAGCCGTTGCCTTGTCCCACTCAGCTATGGTCTCCATGTCAACTTCAACGTTCGCAATCTCATGGTCCATTAACTTCTGACTTTTGTACTGTTTAACAATGCTGAAGATCGACTTCTTCCGTGTGTTGGAAACGTTTCTGAACGCCGTGCTGAAGGTAAGGTTAACCTCAGCGTAGTCGTCCATGGTGAAGCTAATATGTTGAGGGTCTAGTGAGGAAAGGTCGCAAGCTAAAAGAGGGAGACCTAGACGACTGTGATTCACAGTGGGGACAAACGTCTGGATACCGGGGACGAAACTGTAAAGGTCGGTACGGGCGTCGCCGATGGAGACGTAGCTGCCGAAGAAAAGCTTGTGGAAACCGTACTTGAAGGAGGTGCCGAAGTAGTAGACGACAAAGGTTGTTATGGTGACGATGTTGATTATACCGTAGATGAATACCACCTGGGACTGGGAGGTACTGTACCAGCTCTTATCGCCAAAGTCAAACACGTTGTACGAGCTCTTCTCAACGCTCTGGTACTTGGTCGCTGTCGCTGCTGCCGCACCGTCCAGGGTGATTTGTGAGTTTGAAGTTGTGGCTTCCACGTTGTCGAACGGCCAGCCCATGTAGAAGTGCTGCGTTACGAAGCAGTGGATGAGGAAAATGAGGCTTATCTGGAACCTCGCCGCGACCGCTAGAGCACCGTCCATGGCGGGGGGCTGCTTCCAGAGCCTGAAAAGGCAGTACTTGTCAACCCAGAAACTTACGGTGAAGGCGCAAGCGGTCACGAAGAGACCCTGGGGGAAGATGGCGACGAAGAAGAGACTGACAAAGAGAGTCTTGGTCATGTCAGTGTACCTCTCGGCTAGGAACCAGTCGGCTCCGAGGAAGTAGCTGTTCATCTTCTCCTGAGTGGGGGCCTTGGCCGCTAGGTAGTTCCTTCCGATCCTGTTCGCCGGGTCAAGAAGTCTAAGGATGGGCGTAGTGACGGCGTCCGCGATGAGGATGGCCCAGATCTTGGCTACGAACTTCTCGTCCAGCGTCGTTACGGCCTCGTTAACAATGAGGACGATGAAGCCCGTGGTCATCCACCTGAGGAACACGAGCTTGAGGAGGAGGCTCGTCTGCTTGCTGCCCTGGGTGTAGTGCTCCTCCGTCTCGTTTATGCCCTTGAGCACGGCAGGCAGCACGCTGTTGGTGACGGAGATGAAAATCGCGGCCAAGCTGCCAGAGGAGTCGGCCTTGTGGAATAGGTAAATGATATAACCACAAAGCGAGATGATGGCCATGCTGATGACGAACGTCGTAGATTGCTCGATAAGCTGGTGCTTTAGGGTAACCTCTAGGTTCTCCCAGATGACATCCGTGGGCTCAGGGGCCTCGCAAACATCTAGGACGTTCTTCCCTCTGAAGATGTGCCTCTCTGGCATGTTAGCCCGGTCGTCCATCATGGCGGGGATGGTCCCGACGGTGAGCTGGCTGAGGCAGCGCCTTTGGGAAGACTCGTTCTCAAAGACTACGAAGACCTTGCACGCCTTGGAAATATTCTAAAAACACGCCAAGGGGGATGGGAGGGGGGGTTATAAATAAGGGTTGATTATCAAGGGATGGCACTAACAGCGCTCCACTCTTCTTTTCTCACCTTGCTTCCGGTAACAAGGGTCTGGATCTTTTCGTCTAGTTGTAGAAGTTTGTTCCTGTTCTGAACAAGTCCCCCTGTCCTTTTCTGCACGAAAGACAGGGCGTTGAACAGCTTCCCATTCTCCTCGTGGTCGAAGTCAAGGTATTGGTTCTCGGTCTTCTTCTTCTTGTTCTTATCATTGCTCTTGACGACATCCTCGAAGGAGAGAGCCCGGAGGACGTTGGCGCGCTCTGCCATCAGCGAGAGGAGCTCGCCGTTGTTGAACGCAACCGTAACGTAACTGACGTGCCCCCACTGGCTGAAGAACGTCTGCCACTCGTCTGGGTCGGTGGCGTCGGGATCGGGATCGTTTACCATGATGGAGTAGTCCTGAGCTGTCTGCTCCGCCTCGTCGGCCTTCGTTGCAATTGCGGTATGGGACCACCCCATGTAGAAGTTGAAGAGGAGAAAGACCCCAGCAATGGCGAGGCTGACGTACGCGTTTTCAGCCTTGAACTCGCAGTCCTTCCTGAAAGCGCAAGTTCCGGACGTCGAGGTGATGGTTGGGGGGCTTGCAGTCATGTCAGTTGTGCACGAGCACGTGTCAGTGAGGCATACCGCTGTGTAGTCGTCGCAGATGGCCGAGCCCTTGAGGGCAGACAGGGAGGAGAGGGAGGACTGGGAATCAGAGTAGGAATCAGATTTGAAAAAGACAATATTGTAGATGGAGATGAGGCCAAGGACAAAAGCGAGGAACCCCAGACCGTTGAGCATCTTGAAGTACAGAAGGATGCCGATTCCAAAGTCCCCGATCTCATTGACAGGGGTGTCCCAGACCCCGTAGGGTTCGGAGCCATCAACGACCTCCCCAGGCTCAAGCTTCCGGAAGTCTCTCTTGGTCCCCGGCTTGAGCACCCGGTTTGGTAGTGTCACCGTGAAAAAGTATTTCCAGGAGAGATTGATGTCCGGGCCTGATTCTACAAAACGATTCTTGAGGTCTAGCGACATGATGTGGATGAGCTCGTGTGTCTCCTCGGCCAGCTTTGTGAGGCGCTTGCGCTCCTCACGGGCCTCGGTCCTGCCTGACTTTAGCTCTGCGGTGACGACAGAGTCGATGCCTTCGAATTGAAGCGTCTCGAGTTGACCGTTGAGCTGGGCGAGGTGCTGCTTGGCTTTGATAATTTCCATAGGTTTGTTTGGGGTCTCGCGGAGCTTAAGAATCTCGCTTTGGATCATTTCGAGCTTGTCTCCAAGCTTCCACAGTATGGAGAGAGCTGAGGCGGAGGGGTTACTGGAGGAGGGGGGGAATGAGGTGGCGGTGGAGTAGGCGGTGTTAGTGAGGTGTAGCATGTTTGCCACAACATTTCGCCCATAATCACCCCCCTCACCTCATCCTCTTCTGCATCTTCAGTTGATCTTCATTCAACTGCATGTTCTTCTTGTTCATTTTAACGTTGGTGTCAGCAGAAGGGACCGGTGCGTAATCAGGCTCCTTGGGTTTGGGTTTTTCTGTTGGCTGCTTAATTGGAGCAGGGTTTGCCTTGAGGAAAGCTCCGTGGTGAGGCGATGGATTTTGGAGGTATGTGCTGTACTCGCAACCGGATTTTGCCCGTTTCTTCAGCATCCCGGGGGAGATGACTGTATCAGCCTCCTTCAGAAAATCATCAAGTTCAGAGGCATTATTTGCCATGCTCGTTGTGGGGGGGGGAAGGGGAGGTCCAAAGGAAGTAGTCAAGGAAGGCACAGCTTGGGAAGGGAAGGAGGGGAGGGTGGACGGGGAATAGGTTGAAGGGCGATCGGGGTGTAAAGAGCGCGGAAGAGGAACTCTCAATTCGGTTCAAAATTTGAGGAGAAGAGAACCCAATGTTTGGAGTTTGTTTGGGAGGCCTGATCAAATGCCAAACCTAAAAATATGGTTGTGAAGGATGACCGAAGTCCCTTGAACGCTAATCACGCATGCGAAAGGCACGATGACACGACTGGGCACAAATGCGGCACAAAATTAGTTGTTGTTCTGTAAGCTCGTTTCTTAAATTTGAACAGCTCAATCCTCCCCACAACCCTAACTACATCCCTTATCCTCTTCCTCTCTGGTTCTCTAGCTCACGCCTGCGACAGCGCCCGGCTAAACGAACTGTTCGTTTGCCCCAAGTTTTCGTTCTTCACAATGGCCATCCTGTACTTGATGTAAAGCGCAGAGTTGAGGAACCTGGTAAACGAGTTTTTGTTGAGATGCTCCAGCCCAAGCTTCTCCATCTCATTGAAGATGAGGCACATCTGCCGGACCGTGTGGTTTTCGTCGTCGAGGGTCAGCTGAACATTCGAAAATGCCGCGATGATGTCCTCGGGGAGTTGGGTTTGTTTGGTGCTGCCAAAGTGCTTCTCTATGAGGAATTTTACATTGTCTTCGATCTCGTACATGTCCTCAGCCCTTGGGATCCCGAGACCCAGTACGTACTCCTTGAACCCCTTGACCGATTCGCAAAGGGAAAGGGTCCCCCTTCCGATGTCGTCCGAGTCAACCGAGAGGAACTTGCGCAGAGAAGAGAGGCCCTCTGGGTGGTCAATGACCTGCTCGATCGTTTGTTGCCCAATGAACTGCATCAAAGACTCGCTGTTCCTTCTCCCCGTGTAGCAATCGGCCAGGCGCTTCGCTGCAGGCGGAGGTGCCCCGTCAGGGTGGCGCTCAGGGTGCGAGACATAGCTGGCCCAAAGGTTGCTGACCTTGAACCTGGCAAAGCTGTCCCTGTTCATGACTTGGTAAATTTCGTTCGCCGCACTGTCGAATGTGTCCCGCTTTATTTCTCCGCTCTTTATGCTATTCTCGGTTTTTATTCTGATTTTGCTAGGGAGGTTGACCGCAAGAGGTGCATTGACCCCACAGTAAAGCTGGAAGATCTTGTCCGCAATGCTTTTGCAAGCGTTCACGTGGTCGATGTCCCACTCGTGGTGGAAGTGGTCAACAGACTCGTAGAAATCGAGGTTCTCCGAGCTGTGCTCGTTGGCCAGGTGGATGGCAAAGTATTCAATGCAAATAGGATCGTGAAGTACACTTATCAGGCTCTTTCCTATCGCTAGGGACTGGGCCGCCTCAGGCATCTTCCCATCCTCGAGGGATGCCCCCTGACCGGGCTGCTTAACAACGTAGCTTCTCACATTCTCCTGTTTTGGGCCAGAGGCTGAGCCAGAGGATGGAGACGAGGACCTCCCAGAGTCCACTTCTGCGCTTACTGACGAGCTGCACGCGCCCATCTCTAAATATTTGCAATACGACTAGTGGTTGCGAGCCTTTATCTAAGTTTTGTCCTCCTAAAGATCAAGCAATCTGCCAAAAATAGAACCAGGAGCGGAGAGGATATCCGAGCGCACGATCTGGACTGTAAAACTCCTCCCCCTCTCAGTGATGTGCCAATTTACGTAAATCCCTGGTCAATTGAAGCACAGACGGGAACTGCACAATCCAAATATTTTGCAACGCGCTTCTCAACAAACCCCAGGGAGTGGTCTGTTGTATTAACGGAGCCGCCCGCTGGAGGTCTCATCAGAATCATCTCTGGGGGCCCTTCCCAAAAACACCTCATCCTGGAAACCATCCAGGATGAGTCAAATAAATTATGGCCGAATATTCTCGCCTATCCGTGTTCCTTCTATTTATAGTACCGGCTCTGGGGGGTCTTCTATTTGGATATGAAATAGGTGTAACATCAGCTGCCGTATCACAAGTAAGACTGAAGAAATAATGGAGAGTGTTCCATTGGCCAACCCGTCCACTTCCCTTGAGATAACCCAAGAATATTCTCTAAGACCCTCCACGAGACTCTCTCCTCCATCGCCTTCCCTTCTTCGTCCTTTATCCGAGATATTCTAACCCTTGAACCGCCCCCGCACCCAACTCAGATGAAGGATCTTGCATCCTCTGGCGTTCAGTGGTCCTCTTCCCTCACTGATGGTGACTATGCTGGTTTCATCGAGGGCCTTGTAACTGCTGCCAGTACTATTGGAGCATTTTTGGGCTCACTGGTTGTGTTCAAGGTCGCCGACAACATCGGAAGGAAGAAGGAGCTTCAGATTGGGGCTTGCTGCTACGCCATTGGGGCTGTTGGGCAGTTCCTTTCCTCCTCCTCAGCCTCCGCTGAAGTCGGTCTTACCTTTCTCATCTTTATCAGGGTAGTATACGGCATTGGCATTGCATTCAGTATGCACGGGGCTCCCACGTACATAGCTGAGATGGCCCCTCCCTCGCTTCGTGGCCTCCTCGTCTCCTTGAAGGAGGCTTTCATTGTGGTTGGAATCCTCCTCGGGTTCGCCACCGGGTACCTCCTCTGCAGCGACGAGTCGTCCCAGATGGTTGTGGGAGGATGGAAGTGGGCGTACGGGTCCTCCTTCATTTTCAGCACCCTCATGCTCTTTGGTACCTTGTACATCCCAAAGAGCGCCAGGTGGCTGCTCCTCAAGCAACGCTCGGAGGAGGCTGCCGAGTCCCTAAGGTTTGTATTCCCTTTCTCCGAGGACACTGTCAAGGAGATTTTCGACGACATCAGGGTCCAGTGCGAGAAGCAGCTGGAGATTGAGGTCGCCGCAGGATCCAACGGGGAGAACAAGAGCATCTTCGCGGCCAAGTGGAGGGGACCACTGCTAGCAGGTGTCGGACTAATCGTCCTGCAGCAGGTCACCGGGCAACCCAGCGTCCTCAGCTACGCCGTGAAGATTCTTCAGGACGCAGGACTTGGAGAATTCAGCACTGTCCTTCTCGGGGCCTTTAAGTTCGTCGCCACGATGCTCGCTGTCGTGTACGTCGACTCCTTCGGACGCCGCAAGCTGCTTTTCGTTGGCAACACCCTCATGCTTGTCGCCCTCGCCGTACTCTCCTACATCTACCTCGCCTACCCCTCCGCCAACGACGACAACGACGATAACGATGGCAACGACTTCGGACCCAGGCAGGTCATCACCCTCATCGCAATGTTCATCTACATCGGCGGTTACCAGGTTGGTTTCGGACCTATTGCGTGGCTCATGATATCCGAGTGCTTTCCCCTGGAGATCCGCGGTCAGGCTGTTGCCTTTGCGGTGCAGATGAACTTCCTCTGGAACCTTATCATCCAGCTCTCCATCCCGGTCGTCACCAAGGCCCTCGGTAACGGTCCCCTCTTCTCCGTGTTCACGGTGTTTTGCGTATACAGCATATACTTTGTGCACCATTATGTGCCGGAGACGAAGGGATTAAGCCTGGAGGAAATAGAGAAGTTCTTCGAGAAAAACAGAAAACAGAAGGGCAATATTGGGGAGCCGACGGCGCCGCTCCTTCACAACATTGTGTAAGAGCACTGCGGGGCAAGGAGAGGAACAAATTGAAAAGAGTCAGTAGGGTAGACGA
Organism: Triparma columacea; assembly: GCA_030267965.1. NCBI lineage: Eukaryota > Bolidophyceae > Parmales > Triparmaceae > Triparma > Triparma columacea. Next base: position 30,266 of record BRYA01000079.1, on the reverse strand, counting down.
GAGATCGAAGGTATACATGAAAAAATGTTAACGCGTCGCCTCCTCGCCCTCGGCAACATACTTAGAGCCAACAATCTGTGCATACGAAGGAGGAAATTTGTAAAGTTTGATTAGAAAATAACGGTGCTTGTTTTTTTTTCAATATCGCGCTATTATCCCAATGTCGTCGCACTCCTTTCTAATTATCTCAGAGCTCCCGTCGTTGCGTATAAAGCGCATCATATTTTTGAAGTGCTTCTCAGATAGCGTATATGTGTCAAACAGAACATACTCTGCCAATACACCCTTCGCTGACTTGTCCACGATGACCCCATAGGCTCTCCACACCTTGTTACCCTCTTTCCATAATTCTGCCAACAACATCAGAGGACCGGACCCCCTGCTTCGGACTTTCTGCTAACAACGGGCAGTGGCAGCCATGTTTGCCAAGATTTTCTCGGAGGAAGATAAAAATGCGTCTCCCAAAGGCAATCATCTCCCTGAGTCGCCCGTTCCGACGCCCGCTCCGAAACTTGCCCCAATTGTTCAACAGAGAACTGCAGAGGACATTGCCATCGAGAGTCTGGTCAAAATAGATGTGGGTAGGAAGGGGAAAGGACGGAAAGTAAGGGACAAGCTCAGGACATGGAAAGGGAAGGCAAAAGAGGCAATCGATAGGAAGCATGCGGAGGATAAATCAATCAAAAGTGCTGGGTCTTCCAACCAGGAGGAGGAGGTTATTGAGGACAACAAAGAGGAGAGTCGGGGTGGCAGTGAGGGTTTGGGCAGCAACGAAGACAGTAACAGCAGCAACACAAGTGATAATGACTCTGATAGCGACCCCGAAGGAGACGATAAAAAAGACGAAAAGGGTCCTACTGAAGGGTCCACCGAAGGCCCTCTGGGTCAAGCCATCCCCACCCATGCCGATGATGCTGAGCACGATATCGAGATGGGCATCGCGGTAGATGCAATAGACCCTGCCAGTAGTGAGGCAGAGGGTGTCAAGGATAAGGGTGGCGAAGCCTCCCCGGAGCCACCCCAACCCACAGAGGAGGAGAAAAAGAAACGATTGAAGGAGTTCCGACGACAAAAAAAAGTGAAGGAATTGATGCACGGCGGCAAGGCCATCCAGTCGCTCTATGAGCTTTGGAGGGAACAGGTCAGCCTTAAGAATGAGTACATCAAGGAGGAAGCCTATTTAAACGCTCACAAGCAGAAGGTGAGGAGAGAGAAAGAGAGTGCGCGCGCATGGAAGTAGCAAAGGTCACCCACCATCACTGTTGTTGACTAATCAACTTGCCCCCCTTCCCCAGACTAAAGTGCGAAATACAAGGTATCAGCTCGTAAAGAATATAGAAGACAAGCTCGCAAAGCAGAATCTCAATAAAACCATCCGAAGGTACCGCGACAGGGAAAATAGGTGCAGGGCTTCAGAATGGTGCGGAAGGCTTTCCGTCATTGCCCACGAGGCCGACAATGTGCGTGGCAAGGACAACCGTACCAATGCGTTTCTGAGGTTTCGCATTGGAGGAAAAAGTTTTGAGACGTGGAAGCGAACTGAAACTGTCAAGAATTCCACCCTCTCACCAGACTTTGCTGACGAAAAGGTGAGCTCGCATCTCGTCATGAGGCGGCGTTCCCCTCCTCCCCCCTCTCCTTGCTCACCTCCCCCTCCCTACCTCCCACCTCACTTAGATTGACTTTGACATTAAGGATGGAAACAAAATTTGCGAGAACAATGACACTGTGCTCGAAGTGGAGCTTTACGACGACAATTTCCCCTTCGATGCCTTGCTCGGCAAAACCACAATCACTTGCAAAAAGTTCATAGAGAACCCGCTCAAACCCTCAACGGCCTACTATCAGCTGCACGTTTATAAATTTGGCCAGGGGTACGTAAAAACTGCCAATGTGAAGCTCACGCTCAGCTTCCAGCACAGTTACGAGGGTGTCGCAGTTTTCACTCTAGTTGATGGAAGGAACCTTGCAAACAGGGGCGGAATGATGGGCAAGCAGGACCCGTACTGTTTGATAAAGCTGGGGAAGAAGAACAGCAAGCGCTCACGGACCATCGATGATGGTGGCACGAACCCTTCCTTTCAGAATGAACAAATTCTTATGCATGTCCCGCGTGACGGATTTGAAGACGATGTCGAGATCAAGCTCTATGACGACGATGTGGGGTTCGACGATGTCATCGGGAAGTGCACTTTCAGCATTCTCCCTTATATCAGAGACGCGGCGCTATACCGCAGCAAGAAGACGAAGCAGGCCACCCCTCCTCCCGTGCAGTCGTTCTCGTTGACGCACAAGAATAAAATGTGCGGGGAGCTGCGCATGTCTGTCCAATTCCTGCCCGCTGGAAGCTTACGCGTCGACGTCGTAAGGGCGAGGAAGCTACGCAACCCCGATCGGAACGGAGAACCCGACCCCTACGTGACCCTTACCATGGAGTCGATTGTTCCTCAGCTTCGCCAGGAGTACAAGACTCTTGTCCACGACGACGGCGGGGCGGACTCCATCTGGAACGCAACCTTCAATTTCGATTTTGTAGATCAGGTTGAGCTTGATGTGAAAGTTTGGGATGACGACTTTGGGCGGGACGACCTTATCGGCTTCACGACCATAAACATCGTTGATATTGTGAGAGAACTGGGGACCGCCGAGGGTTGGTACGAGATTGAGTACAAGCACAAAGGGAAGCTCAAGCCAGCGGGCGAGCTTTTCCTCAAGTTTACCTTTGATGGTTACGATAAGATAAGGTATCCCCAGTACAGGCCAACCCTGGACGGTAGTGACAGAGTGATTGACAGCATCGTTGAAGAAAAGGGTGTCCTCAAGTTCAACGATCTGCCAGCCAATCTTGCGTATGATCCTCTCCTCATGACTCAGGGAAGGCTGCATTTGACGTTCGACAGGGCGAGGAAGCTGACGTACCCTGACAAGAAGCAGTTGAATCACATGCCATGGATATACGGGAAGGTATTCTTGGGTAGTAGTGGCAAGGCACCCTTGCGTTGGAGGACGAAACCCGCGAAGAACTGCGTCAACACCATACGGGGAGGAAAGGACGCTGCCGGGTTGACCGCCTTGTTCCATCATGAAAAAATGGCTTGGGACCTACTCGACGTGGCCAACTTGGTTGGAGAGGAGAAGAACGACTTTACTCTCGCGGTCGAGATTTGGGAGGAACGAATGCCAGTGTGTCCCCTGGCCTGCGGCTGCCATAGGCTGCTCGGTAGGATAAAGATTGACTTGCTTCCTATCCTCTCGAACCCGTTCCGGCCTGTTGAGGACTGGTTCGCGCTTCAAGAAGACTGCAACGAGGAGGGCTTTGGAGAAGTGAGGTTAAACCTGAAGTATGAAGCTGGGAGGCACGGAATGATAATATTCACCCTGATCGAGGGGAAGGCGCTTCGGAATACCGCGGGCTTCTTCGGGAACCTGGTAGGAGACAAGATGGACCCCTACGTATACCTCAAATTTGGTGGACAGACTGCGAGAAGTAAGACCTGCAGCGATGGCGGGCAGGCGCCTAGTTTCTTCAACGAACAGCTGTTGTTGTGGAGCGGTACTTTAGAATCAGGAAGGAAGAAGGGGGGAGGGATGGCTGACGCAGAAATGTGGCAGAAGCCGTTGGAAATCATCGTCTACGATGATGACACCGGGAGGGATGCGATTGTTGGGAAGGCAGAGTTGGACTTGCTGCAGTACTTCAGCGTGGAGAAGAGTGAGAGTAACAGAATGCGAAAGATTGAACTGAAGAAAGGGGGAGTGGAGGCCGGACAGCTTACATACAGGCTCGATTTTATACCCGCTGGGAAGCTCACAGTTTGGGTGAAGAGCGGCCGGGGGCTTAGAGAGACCGAACTCGTCGGGAGTCAGGACCCTTATGTCGTGCTTGAAGTGGTGGACAGCAAGTGCGGGAAGTTGAGCGATAAGAAGGTCAAGACCAAGGTCCACAACGACGGCGGGAGGGATCCAATCTTCAATGAGTGCTTCGAGTTTGACATTGTCGACGCATACGAGATGAAGGTGAGGGCGAGTAAGGCGAGCAATTTGGTTGGTTGTGGAAAGCTTTGTAACATGGGCTCAGAATACTACGACACTTCCGGTCACCTAACATCCTTCCCCCCGCCCGCCTTTGGCAGTTCCGTTGCTTCGACAAGGACTTAATCGGTTCCGACGATTTAATCGGCGAGACCACCTTCTCCCTCATGGATGTTTTCAAGAACGGGTTATCAACAAGTTACGTGCCCTTGACATACTCTCAGAAGTCGGGGCTTGTATTCACTACAGAGACAAGGATGCCTGCTGGTGAGCTCCTGTGCGTGTTTCACTTCGCACCGAACCCCATTGAGGGGACGCCTTGGGGATGGGCTTACCCCAACCAGGTTGCTCAGATATCTGGTTTCAGTACGCCCAAGGTCCCGAAATCATTCGGAGGTGTAGGTGCGATGCCACCAGAGAAACCTTGGGCGACGCCGGGGAGGATGATCGTGACTGTGGTTGAGCTGGATGACGTTAAGGGGAAGGATGCTGATTTGAAGGCTTACGTGAAGCTCAAGTTGGGAAAGGAGGAGGGGGGGGAGAGGAAGAAGTCCAAGACATACCAGGCTGACGAGACTGGGAGGGACGTCAAGATCGAGGAAAAGCTCGTGTTTGACGTGTCCGATCCCAACGAGATAAAGCAGGATGACGAGATTGAGCTCGAGATTGAGGTTTACGACGACAATTTTACGGACACTTTGCTGTGCTACAACTCTCTTAGGCTCAAGAACCTCGTTTTCTTGGCCCCTTACGAGGAACAAGACGCCACGCTGGACCTTAATGTTGCTGGTGACGACGATTTGAACGGTCGGATCCGTGTCAAGGTCCTGTGGGAGCCGGCGGTTGTGGGATTGGTCAGGGTGACCTTGAACTCTGCCACTGGCCTTAAAGATGGGGGGCTGCTAGATATGGATAAAAACGACCCTTACGTGCAGGTCAAGCTAGGGGACGACAACAAAGCCAGGAGCATAACTTGCGACGATGGTGGGGTAAAGGCAGACTTTAATGGCGAGGAGCTGCTGGTGTGGGTGAACGGAATGAACTGGAAGAAGCCCTTGACGTTCACAGTTTTCGACGACAACATGCTGATGGATACTTTTTTGGGGAAGTGCGAGTTGGACGTTTGTAGCTTGATGGGTGGGGTCTGCCCTAACATCAGCATCGATGTTACTTTGCCCCTTAACGGTGTGGAGCTTAGCAAGTTCGGGGACAAGGAGTCTGCAGTAGTTAGCAGGGCGATCGCAGAGCTGTTGGGCGAAGACGAGGACGACGTGGAGGACTTAAAGGTGGTCGAGAGAGCGTTCATCGAGGAGACGAAGCAGCCCCCGGGGCTGGACGTGACGTTCAGCTTGAGAAAGGCTTTAAGGAAGGGGATGAGGTGGGGAACAAAGGCTGAGAGGCTAAGCTGCGTGGACCAACTATGGAAAGAGAGAAAGACGGTGGCGAAGGAGATCGATCCAAAGCCAGTAAAATTGCTGGAGAGACTGGACTTTATTGTAAAATCGGGGGGGGGTAAGACTGGACTCCTGCACAGCCTGCACGGAAGGATCCAGAGCCTCGGCGCTCAGGAGTTGCTCCTCAGTTTGAGTAGCTTGACCGTGGATGGTGCGTTCTTCTCGTCTCCCATAATTAAGGTTACCCACATGAAGAGCTACGACTTGAAGTCAAAGAAGGGGAAAGAGCAGAAGACTGACCCTGAGCTTCATATGGAGGTGGAGTTTGTCCCGAGCGGGTTACTGATTGTGGAGGTAGTCGAGGCAAGGGGCTTGAGGAATACTGAGTGGGTGGGGAAGACGGACAATTACGTTGTTGTTAAGGCGAAGGGGGCAATCGGTGGGGAGGAGGGATTAGACTCGTCTGAAAAGAGGGGAAGGGTAGTGAAGGGGGGGGGGAAGGACTGCGAGTTCGGAGATGAGTTCAGTTTGGATATATGTCATCATAGGACCATTGAGATTGAGGTTTGGGATGACGACATGGGGAAGGACGACTTGATCGGGAGGGTAGAGGTTGATTTGGGGAAGGCCTTCAGGAGGGGGGTAGTTGATGATTGGTACGGCTTAACGTTTGATAAGAAGGTGGGGTGTTTGGGGGGTAAGGCTGTGCCCATTCCTGCAGGGGAGCTTCACTTGGTGTTGACGTTCTTCGGGGAGGATGGTATTAAATATCCGATAAAGGTTGGGAAGGAGGACGAGTTGCAGGTTGCAAGATTGGAGAAGAAGCATAACGAGGAGAGGGAGGGCTTGAGAAAGAAGTACGACAGCATGAAGGAGAATGCGAGGTTGAATATGGTGGCTGATAGAAACGAGTTCCTTATGCTCAGGGCGGAGAGGTGGGAGAAGGAGGAGAAGGACTTGAGGGATGAGGTGAGGGAGGGCGGCGAGCGGAATGGAGCGGTCATGAAAGGGCTCAAATCAGGCTCAACGTACCGACGAGTATTACGTGGATAACCACTAACCTCTTTCGCCTCCCATCAATCTCCGCACGTCTGTTTCCGCACGTCTTAGTTTCATAGGAAGAAGGAGGCTTCGCGATTGGACATAATAGCAGACGCTGCCCGTCCCCGTGACGACGACGGCAACCTCCTAGACGAAGAGGGAATAGCCCTCAAGGCCTACATGGACGGTAACAGGGACAAGACAGCGGGGACAGCGTTTGAGCTCATGAGTCCGCTCGAGCAGGAAGAACACGAAAGGAAGAAGAAAGAGGAACTGGAGGAGAGAATCACGGTCGCAAGTGGGGTTATTGAGAAGGAGTATGAGGATAGGTTGAGGGGAATGAAGGAGGCGAGAGAGATGGAGGAGGGGGGCGGTGAGAGTGGTTATGCCACCATGAGCTCCGAGGAGTTGGTAGCGGGGAAGATGGCGGAGCTGGAGGGGGATTACGACGCTGCGAAGGAAGAAATGGACGATAGGCATAAAATGGAGATAAGTGGATACCAGTACGACGAGAGCGAGAGGGTCAACAGGGTGAAAAAGAGGGAAGAGAGAAACGAGGAGGAACTGAAGATGATCGTAGCTGCCAGCCAAGAGGTTGCGGTGGAGGGGGACGAAAAGAGCGTGACCGAGAGTAGCATTGCGAGTTTTGTTAGGGGCGGAGGGGGGAACGCGATCGTTTTGGCCCCGTTGGCTGACGTTCCAAAACTCCCACCGTTGGAGGAGCTGAAGGGGGGGGAGGAGGGGGGAATGTTCCAAGTTGAGCCTTTGCTAGATGAGGACGGGGACGAGATAAAGATCAAGGTGCCTGAGCCTACCGCGGAGGAGCTTCTGGAGAGGGAGGAGCAAATGAGGCTCATCGAGGAGCAACTTGCGAGGGAGAAGAGCAAGCAGCTGACTGCGCCAGTCAGTCTTGACTTTGACCTGCTGGAGGGGATTCTGGTGGAGGTTCAGGATGAGACCCCTAGTAAGCTCCTTGCTCACGAGGAGACTTTAAGAGCGCTGTTCGCGCTCTGGCTTCCCATGATGAAGAAGGTTAAGCGTCTGAACATGTTGGCCGACGAGAGCAAGACGGAGATTGCTTACCAAGGGTTCGTCAAGGAGAGGAAGGAGTACTTCAAGGAGGTCGTGGCCATGAAGGCAAAGTATATCAGGAGGATGACCAGGCTGAAGAGCGAGGCACTCAAGAGCGAGGACTTCAATATCGTCTACATTGCGGAGAGGGAAATCAGGGACACCGAAGATAGGACTAAGGAGAGGCTATACAGAACTTGGAAGGAGCACATCCAGTATCACGCTTTCAGGAGGGCCAAGCTTACCCTGCAGTACCTGGTGAGCTTCATCTGGGCGACGATCGTGTACGTGCCTTTTGTGTTCCTGTTCCTCGTGAGCTTCGTGTGCAGCAGCGATGTGGACGTAAGCGACAGCGAGTGGCACGGGGAGGACTTGGAGGCGAGCGTTGCGGCTGGGATGTGCCCCTTGATGGTAATTTACGGTTATCCAGGATACTGTTTAGACATGAGAGAATACTTATTCGGGAGAGTCGGGGGGAAGAGGCACTGGATATGGAGGAAGGTCTTCAGGCCGAGGGACTTCGACGAGCAGCTGATGAAGAAGCTCTGGGAAGTTAGCGATAAGATCAAGGAAGAGGAGGATAAGGAGGAGGAGGAAAGGGATTTGACGATGAGTATCGAGGAGCTGAGGAAAGAGGCGGAGGGGGGGGTGAAGGAGTTCGCAGCTGGCGTACTCGACAGAAAGGAGACCAGAAATGACAAAGCGAAGAAGGTCAACTTGGGGGACGAACCGAAGAAGGCGGAGGGCGTGCCCGTGAAAAAGAAGAAGAAGAAAAAGAGGAAGGGGAAGGAGTGAAAGTGTTGTTGTTGTGTAAAGACATTGACTTTACAGGCTCACATTTATTTTGGAGACCGAAACTGAAGTGCCAACTTAAAAGAGTCAGTTATGGACGGGAAAGCAATCGAGATGCTCGGAAATCCGGACCAAGTGGTTGGTCGAATCGTCGAACTCTACAATGATTCCCCCGCGGTAGTCCTCTACCCTATCATACTGCTTATGGTCACCCTCTTCTACCTTTGCTCGGGAACAAAAAACAGTGGGAGAGGGAGAAGAACAAGCAGCGTGTACGTAGGGGAGATAACGAAGGAACATCTTTATTGCTCGAGGACAACCATTGGGGATGGAAGCACTTCTGAGCTGCTGGTGAGTTTAATGAGGATGTCAAGAATGGGGGGAAGCGGGATCAGGGGGCTTTGAGAGAGCTTTTGTCTTGTTGGCCCGTACCTAATGTATCCGCGCGTCCCCGATCCCAACCCCACCCCACCCCCCAGAAACCAATGAGCGAACGTAACCTTAAGCCAAACTCATCTCACCTCAAGACCTCCCACTGGAGCGACATGGGCGCCAGGCAGTACCAAGAAGACCGCTACGTGATCGAGCGCATCGGAAAGACCAAGAGTGGATCTCCCGTCAGCTATTACGGTGTGTTTGATGGGCATGGGGGTTTCGAAGCTTCCCAGTATTGCGCGGATAGACTGAGCTTGTACATAAGAAATGAGCCTAATTTCCCGGACGGGGACATCGGGGGGGCGATGCACGACAGCTACATGAAGATAGACGAAGACTTTATTGCGACCGGTAAGCCCGATGGGACGACTGTGTGCACTTGTATCGTGGTAGGAGGAGAGAAAATATACTGCGCCAACACCGGGGACAGCAGGGCGATCGTGGTGAAGAGGGGGGGGGGGACGTTCGCGATGAGCAAGGACCACAAGCCCGGGGACCCCGACGAGACCAAGAGAATCACCGACCTGGGAGGAACGGTGGTTTACTGGGGGAGGTGGAGAGTCGAGAGCGTGTTAGCGGTGAGCAGGGCTGTCGGGGACGCTTCGCTGATGCCGTACATCACAGCGGAGCCCGATGTGGTTGAGAAGGACATCGAGGAGGACGACTTGTTCCTTGTGATTGCTAGCGACGGTGTTTGGGACGTGCTGGAGAGCGATAGGGTGGGGAAGTTTGTCTTCCAAAACACAGTCGACGAGGGCAAAACAGATGATGAGCTGCTAAGGTGGATCGGGAGGAAATTGTGTGTCGAGGCGGGAGACTGCGGGAGCGGAGACAATGTATCCGTTGTGGTCGTGGACTTGAAAAAGTGATTGTAAGGGTTGTAATAATGGATGGCTAAAGGAATGTGATTTATCATTGTTGACACACGCAAGACTATTGTTTACCCCATGGTCGTGGACTTGAAAAAGTGATTGTAAGGGTTGTAATAATGGATGGCTAAAGGAATGTGATTTATCATTGTTGACACACGCAAGACTAGGGATTACCCCACCGGTCAACGACGGGCTGTCTCTTCACCTTAAAGCTTTGCGTGAGCAGCCCGTTACTCATGGCGAAGGGTTCCGTCAAGAGGATGGCCTCCGACACGCTCTCCCAGGCCCTAAATCCCCCCTTGACCCCCGTCCCGCTTCTGAGGTCGTCCTGCACGGCCGCCGTTAACACGCTGTCAGATCTGAGGACATCTGTGAGCGCCCTGAGCTCCCTGGCGGCATCAGCGCAGGCTTCGGGGTCGTACTGAGGGTCGTTGAGCTTGTCAACTAGTGGAGAGTACAACTTCTCCTGCTCCTGAGTCATGAAACCTCGAGCGACAAGCCCGGGGATGCTCAACACGCAGATGGCGACTAGCCTGCGACCGTCGTCTCCGCTTAGCACGATTTGGTCGATCAGATCTGCGACGAGGGCGAGGTTGTGTTAGAGCTCAAGGCTTTGGCGCCATCCGGAAAAAAACCTTCTCACCTGACTTGAGGATGCTATCTTCGAGCGGCTGAGGTTCTATGTTCTCCCCATTCGACAGCACAATCGTGTCCTTCGCGCGTCCCGTTAGTATGAGGTCCCCCGTGGCCTCGCAGATCCTCCCGAGGTCCCCTGTGTCAAAGAATCCGTCCCCGTCGATCGCCTTCCTCGTCGCCTCCTCGTTCTTGTAGTAGCCCCGCATAACCTGGGGTCCCCTGGCGAGCACGATTCCGGGGGATCCCCTAGGCACGGGTTCCCTACTAGCCTCGTCCACGACCTTGACCTCTGTGTCCTTGCAGGGGAAGCCAACGCAACCCCCGACTTTGAGGTTCCTGTCCATCTGCCGGAAGGAAACTAGGGGCGAGGTCTCCGTGAGGCCGTACCCTACGACGATGGGTATCCCGGCGTTCGCGTAGAACTCCTCGAGGGACGAGCTCAGCGCTGAGCCTCCGGATATTATTACCTTCTGGTTCCCCCCGAAACCCATCCTGACCTTGCTCCAGACGAGCTTGTCAGTGAGCCCCGCCAGCGGCTTCCACGCCGCTGCCCTGATCCTAGCCGATGCCCTAACCACCCTCGATGGTTTCTCGGTCCCGTCTACTAGGCCCTCCGCTATGGCCTTCAGCGAGTTCCTTCGGCTCGCGGACTTAACGGCGAGGGAAACGATTGCCTTCTGGGCCTTGGATCCCGCTGCGAACTTCGCCTGCACGCCTAGCGCGACCTTCTCCAGTACCCTCGGCACCAGAACCATCCACTCGGGCTTGTGCTTAGCCAGGTCACCCTTGAAAGTCCTTATGCTAGAGTACACCACCTTGCAGCCTCGGGTGAACTGCCACAGCTCGAACGTCCTCTCCGTTATGTGCCAGACCGGGAGGAGAGATAGCATGGTCTCCCCTGGGTTGGGCTCCGTAGAGGAGTAGGGGGAGGTGGGGGAGAGACGGTGGGAGAGCTGGTGGAGGAGGTTGGAGTGAGCGAGCATGACGCCCTTGGGGCTACCGGTTGTCCCGGAGGTGTAGACGATAGTGGAGAGGGTGGAGAGATTAGGGGGGGTTACAGGAATAGAAGGATGTGGGGGGGGGGTTGTAAGGAGGGTCGAAAGGAAAGTTATGGAGACGGAGGACAGGGAGGGGTGGGAGGAGATTAAGGATTCGAGGTCTTGGTCGGTGTACTTGTCCCTCTTAATCAAGATGATGTTGCCGCAAGCTTTCCCGTCCTTAGAGACTAGGCCTGCTGGTCCTGGGAGGCCCTTCTCCTCCGCGTCCTTCACCAGCTTCTCCAGGAGCTTGGGTCCCTGCAGGATGGCCAGGCCCGAGTCCGAGTGTTCGTAGATGTACCTCAGCTCTTCTGGGGGGGCGTCTGCCCCCCTGACGGCTGTGGAAGCTGAGAGGGACTGGACGGCGTGGTCTGAGATCAGCCAGTGGGCGGAGTTCTCAGCGAAGAGGGAGGCCTTGGAGCCGGGGGTTAGGCCCATGGAGTGGAGGTGGAGGGAGAGGCCGGAGACGAGGTCGCGGACTTCGGAGAAGGTGTAGGAAACGGGGACGTCGCAGTGATAGTCGTCAGTCACAGCCGTGAGGGTGGGGCAAAGTGCTGCGAGGAGGAGTTAAGCGAGCGAGGAGTTAAGCGAGCGAGGAGCGAAGCGAGCGAAGAGCGAAGCGAGCGAAGAGCGAAGCGAAGCGAGCGAAGAGCGAAGCGATGAGCGTTTGAGGTTTGGGTTCGGAGGGGTTGAGGGGAGGAGGATATGGTGAAGGTGCTTGTCTTGTTCCTCAGGATAGTTTTTTGGCAGCCATTTTGGGCTTGCTGGCGTTAAATCATTGCGCGTGTCTCCGAAGTGCACGTCGCATATCATACATTATGTCAGTTTGTGGGTTATCTCTTCATCGGATCGAACAATCACCATCTATCTCTTCAATAAAAAAGGGGAGGGGGATGGCCTCACCTGACATTTTCTCCCATATCTCGCACGTGCTCTCTAGCCCCTCCCTCATGACCCTAAGTTCGTTCGTCAAAGGGTCCTCGGCAACGTCTAGGGGGTTGGGAGGGAGGAAGGAGAGAGGGGAGGAGGGAGAGGAAAATGGGGAAGGAGAAGAGGAATTCATACCCAACGTTGCGGACTCTGGGGGGAAGGGCCGGCGAGGGGGGGGGGTGAGGCGAGGGTAGGAATGGGCCTTGGTGGTGATTCGGTGTGTGGTTATGCTGTTTTGTTCCTCAGTATGGTCGTTTGGCAGCCATTTGACAATTGCTGGCGTTATATCATTGCGCGTGTCTCCGGAATGCACGTCGCATATCATATGTTGAATATATTGTGGTATATTTACATCCTTGGAACAAACAACATTCATCATCTCAAACGACTTTGCAATAACTCTCCTTCTTTCCTTCCTCCCTTACCTGCATCGTCAAATGTGTGTGTGAGGGGGGGAGAGAGGGGGGGGGAGGGGGAGGCGGATATCGAGTACGATCGAAGTTTGGTGTTAGGTCACTCTCAGACAGAAAGGTACAGTGTGAACATACTGCAGCTTGTTGTTGTCATGTGTTTGTTCCTCAGTATGGTCGTTTGGCAGCCATTTCCCGTTTGCTGGCGTTTAATCATTGCGCATGTCTCCGAAATGCACGTCGCATATCATAAAGATGCTCAACCTTGTGGTTTATCTCTTCATCGGAACATACAACACATATATTTGTGGAGGGCAATAAGAGGCGTGTGGTCTTTCGAGAATTGTTTTCCTCTTTATTTGCCCTTTCTTTCATTGATTCGTCTTAATTATGAGCCAGACTTTGCACAACTTGTCTCATTAACTTACCTTTCTGTGTTAAACTATATAATTTGCGTGCTTTGTTTGAATTTGATGAGAATATTGAAGACGCAATGGGAGCGATCTCGCCATTCTTTTTGATGCCTCCAGATACGATTGATCTGGAGGTTGAGCCTACTGTTACAACATTATGAAATGATGTTATGTTCTGAAGTACAATTATTGCACATAAAATGCGTAATGAGGATGAAAATCTCATATCAAAATACAACAAAATATCAAGCAAATTTCTCCCTCAAAACTCAACCCTCACTAAACTACCTTTACTACACATTCAATTGCCACCGTAACACATTTATACACCTTCAAAACACACATCACCGCTTGTTTTAGAACATCACACACAAGGTAGATTATAAAACACATCCCTCCCAAAACCGTCCCCAACAAATCACCTTTAAAGCCCTCCACCTTCCCTGAACCTCACTTGTACTTCGCCTCTCTCGTTCAATCGATTCAAACCTACTCCCCCTCTATCCTTATCGACGTTTAATCCCCCCCAACAATGTCTCGAGAGACAAGATTGAACAGGCTTCTCCACAGAATCCAAACCCTAGAGGAAAACCTCGGCCTCAACCGTTCTACCACCAGCGACTCCAGCATAGACAACAGGTTGAAAACCTTGGAGAACTCAGAGGGCGTCCTAAAATGCGAGGGTAAGGAAATCAGGAAAGGTTGGCAGGACGTCAACCAACACTTGAAGGACATGGAGGGTTTGGAGGGGAGGGGGGAGGAGGGGGTCGAGGATATGATGGAGGTCGTCGTTAGGTGAGAGAAGTTGGTGGGGGGGGCGAGGGGGGTGGGGGGGGTACTTGTTAAAACACCGACTAACCACCACCTCAACCTTTAACGATTAGCTGCGAAGAGGATTACTCTGCTCTCCTCTCGGATTTATCTTCCCTAAAAAGCTCCTACTCCTCCGGTAAAACACTCAACGATGAGCAGCGCTTCTCTCTCTCCTCCTCTCAAATCTCTCGCTTACGGAACCTCCAGGATGAGGTCGTCAAGCTGGTTGAAAGGAAAGAGAGGGTGGAAGAGAGAACGGATAAGCTTGTGGAGACGCACTTCAAACTCGTGCGAGGGGTGAACGAAGGGATTGGAGGAATCATGGGGTAAAAATGTTTCATGAATGTATTTTCGAACTTTTGTAGTATTTGGGTGATAGCTAATCACCATGAAAAAAGATGAAAAAAGACCAGAACGATGGCAGATCTGTCAATATCATAACAGCACGATACACCTTTTGTTTTGGTTGTCTATCATCACAAATCTCATGACTCGTTTCCGTCATCCAGATTTCGAGTGTTCGAGATTTTTTGGAACATTCTAAAGGGCTTCAAATCTGTCAATAAAATATCAAGTTGTTTTATATATGATCTAATATGTATATTTAATGATTTCATATATTATAAATTCCAAAATGGGTAATTATGAAATTATTTTATATGTGATTTGTTTTTTATCAATTCAAATATCTTGCAATATAAGAATGTACAATTACATATTTAATGTATAGCCAGTAAACAACAAATATGTTTTTGAAGAAATAATATTTTGATGCCTTTGAAAACTTTTTTTAATAATCCAAGCGATTATGAATGGTTTTAGATTTGATTGATGTTCTCATAATTTTACCTATTAAATAAATATAATATTGTCATCACCTTCAAAATGAAATGTTTCAGCTTTTATCCGGATTGTTTCACTTGCGTTCATTTCGTCAAACCCTTCCGACTTTCTCTATTACGTGTACACCACCACTATATGTTCCCTCTATCTTATCCGTTAGCTCCTCCCCCAGAATACCCCATACAAAGCCGCTGCCCCTAGCATCCCTGCATAACTGAAGTCAATCAGGAACCTGAATTCTTCCGGTTTGGCCCACACTATACCCATAACGTAGGAGAGCATTTCGAATGCGCTGCACAGTGCCGTCTGGATCCCACCTACCGCCCCCCTGTCCTCCTCTGGGATCCTCTCTTGCATCATCTGGCTGACAGCGAGGTCGAAGCTGCAATGAGTTGGCAGTAGTTAGTAAGAGTAGTCAGCAACAGTTGGCAATAAGAAATGTTGTACTCTTCCTGCCTGATCCATTCTCACCTCCAAAGTCCCACCCTGCTCCCGCAGACCCCGGCCACAAGCATCGCCAGGCTCGTGTTGTCGTCGTCTACAAACTGGCTGGAGTAGCTGATCCCTAGGAACGCTGCCTGCATCATGATACTCCAGAGCCCCGTATTCTCCAGGTTCATCTTGCTCGAGGAGTACTTGTACGCAATTGTGCCGAGGAGACCAATAGTGGCCGAGATACCCCTGGTTAGACCGATGGTGGGGGGGCTCATCCCTCTCCAAGTTACGTACGCGAGCATGATGCTGCCGTAGCTGAGAACGTTCACGTAAAGCGCCGCAAGCGCGAGTCCGGCTGCAATGAGGTGGGCAGGAGGAGTTAGATTGTGGGGTCAGGAGGAGCGCAGCGACTTCTTGCACACCAACAGAAGGAAACCCTTCGTTCCTCGAAGCAAGCTGCGCACAAGACAATATATATCCCCCCCTTATCCCCCTATCCCCCCCCCCCTCTCCCGTCCTCACCTAGCCCGACAGTGTAGTGGCAGTACGTTTGTAGTGACGCTACGTTATCTGAGATGCAACCCCCCCCGCTCTTCTCGTCCATCCGGTCGTCGTCACCGTCTTCCTTGTGTT
Organism: Triparma columacea; assembly: GCA_030267965.1. NCBI lineage: Eukaryota > Bolidophyceae > Parmales > Triparmaceae > Triparma > Triparma columacea. The sequence goes on along the minus strand of BRYA01000079.1, from coordinate 14,479 downwards.
CGGCCTTACTGGCAAGCTTCGGCACCATGGAGTAGACCTTCTTGCTGCTCCACCACTCCACAAGAATGGTGAGGAAATTGAAGGCCCCCATAGCAACGCATGCTGGCTGCGGTGGGTTGGGGGTGGTGTGGTGTGTTAGGGCTAAGACTGAAGAGCGTTGACGGTCGGAGGATATTCAGGAAATTGTCCAGGGCTCGGAAATTTTGGATTTATGTGTAATCTTCACAAACTTTGTTCAGATAATGAGATTCATGTTTCTTCGTCATTGCCATCAACCCCCCCCCCCCCCCTCCCTCCCCCCCCCATAACTCACCTTTAAGTCCTCCCCTCCCCACGCCACGACGAATCCCGCGAATACCGGCGCCACAACCTTGCAGCCCAAGTCGATCTGTCTCATTTGCACGTTCGTCTGCGTCAGCCAACCGTGGTCATCGTATTCCTGCAGGGGAGGGGAGCGCGCGGTTAGAACCCCTTCTGGCACCGGGAGGAAGGGGGGACGAAGAGGGGACGACTCACCTTTGATATCTCTGGGACCCAGTCCTTCTCGATGCTCACGCTGCTCCCCTTGCTCGCAATCTGGCTGCTCGCCCCCATGACGTGGATAAAGATCAACAAGTAGGTAGTAAAAGGGTCCTGGAAGAACTCAGAGTCCAGCGTCAGGACCTTTCCACCAGCGGACTCGCGCAAGACAAGGAGGGTGTAGCAGGCAGCTGTGCAGGATACTACGGAGAAGTTCTGCCAAATTAGGATGGCCCGAAAGGCAGAGATTCTGCGAAGGGTGCGAGAATGAGTTAGATTTGTGGAAGACACAAGCTGAGGAGCACAGCGACGACAATATTGAAAGCAACATAAATTATACATTTTTTCCATACAATTAAATATCCCCATCCCCGGCCTCACCTTGAACTTCTGTCGATGTATGCGCCTACTGCACCGAGGCTGAGTAGTGAACTGAGACAGCAGAACAGCCCGAACGTCGAGGGCAGCAGGAGGGCCATGTCTGAGGGTCCAATAGCGGTGAGTAGGAGGATGATGGTGAACTCCCAGGTCCTCTCCGCCCACTGGGACGTGAAATGACCTGTGTAGAGGAGGTTGCGGATGGAGGGGGGGGGGGCGTCCGGGAGACGCGAGTCTCCCCTTTTGCCGAAGGCGGGAGGGGCCGAGTCGGGGAAGGTCTTGGGAGCTGTTTGCAGAGAGGGGGAGGGGGTGGTGTTGTAGAAGGACAAGGACGGGAGACGAGAACGGGAAGAAGGAGAGAGAAGAGCGTCTAATTCAGTCAGACCCCCGGACTCATCGGGAGTGAGGGTATTAGGGTCATTGCTGCGCAAATCCTGGTCAGATCGAGTCTGGAGATCGTCGGTGCGTCGACCAAAAGGCGTATTACCCATGTTGAAGATTTATGTTGAGACTTCGTTGGTTTTTGTAGTAAGGCGAACGGCTTACGCAATTTAAAGAAGGCGAGAGATAATCGAATGGAGGAGAAAATAGGGGAAAATAGAAATAGCGAATTTAGGCAAAAGAAAAAGGTGAGTTTAAAGGATTTTTGACGAGGTCTTTGTTATTCAGAGAGGGTTGTGCATCTTAAGGACCACAAAAAAGTGACCAAAACACCACTAAACATCCCTAACACTCTTATTTTCCAGACCCCCATCACGTCGACCAAAATTTTCTTGGATATAATGGATGACATTGTCAATGCTGTGCAAAATGTGCTAGGTCCTAACGTCCAACTTCTTTTGGATGGAGTGAGAGAGTTGCCAAGGGCTCAATTGATTGGCATAGGTAAGATGAAAAGGGGGGATGGTGGTGGGAGCAATGACGAGGGGAGTGGTGGTGGTGGTGGTTGTGTTGTTGCTCTGATGAAGAGATATCCCAGAACACATTCGTTTCTATGATATACGACGTGCATTGCAGAGATATATGTACGACACCCTTCCAACCCAACCACCACCCTCCATCCCATTCCCCATGCAGGCCTTGGTTCTACTGTTTTTGTCGTCACAATAGCCACCGTCATCTACCTCCTCATTGCCGGCGGCTCCTTTGACCGCATTGCTGAGCAGGACGCCGCCGCGTCGCGCGGCGAGGAGATCGTGGCTACGAATGCTAAGGTCATTATGAATGGGAGACCTTCACTCTACGAAGACCTGGTCATGGCGAGGAGGGTCATGATGGAGGGCCAGGCCAAGTCCATAACCCTCACAATCAAAATGTCCTCCAACCCCCCCTCTCCATCCCTCTTCAAGGCAAACTACCTCCGCTTCCAGGCCTACCACGTCACGTACTCGGTCAACGTCCCGGGTCGACCCAACGCAGGTGCCGAGTCCTTCACCAAGTCCGCCTGCTCCCAGATCCCGAAAATCTTCGAGGTGAACATTCCAGAGACCCTGAAGAACTACTCACGCAGCTACGCCAGGGTCTTTACAACGCTGGCCACCAAGGGCGTGAAAGAGTTTGATACGATGGATGAAATCTACAAGACGTACCCCACAGGGACCTTCGGGTCCTCCGTCATCCTCAACCCCTACCTCCCCAGCGACCCGCAGTCTCTCGCCCTCGCTTCAGACTTCGCCCTCAACACCTCCGGCGTGCCCTTCGAGGGTCACCCATCCTTCGACCCCTCCACAGTTTGGGGTTTCCTCCCCTCCACAGGCGGTCCTTTCTCCAACTTAAACGACGTGCACTCGTCCCCCCTCTTTGGCGTCGGGAAGGACTCGTGCGTCATACTCTGTCTCGACATTGTCACACGCAAGTGCGTCGGCGCCATTAAGCTCACCGAAGACGACCCCTCCAACCTCTCCGTGAAGATGGAGTGCGGGATCTGGACGCCGACCTATCAGGGGAAGGTGCAAGAGGTCGAGGCGGGGTACCTCGTGCTGGGGAAACTCTTCGGAATGGGGTACAGGAGGGTCCAGTATGATTGTGACATCGATGACTCTGAGGGCAGGAGGTTGGCCGGTAGGCTAGGGTTCACCGTCGAGGGGGAGAAGATGAAGGACGTCCTGATTGAGGTTGACGAAGACACGGTTGTCAGCAGGAACAGTTTCTCCTTTGCCTTGCTCAACAGCGACTGGAACGCGGAGGGGGGGGCAAGGGACCACGTTTTCGAGAAAATTTACGGGAGGAGTGCGCTCAAGGTTGACAAGGGGAGGAGGAAGGAGGACGAGGAGGACGACAACGAACTAGTGGTCAAGGCGGAAAGGGAGAGGGCGAAGGAGAAGAAGGGAGGGGAGGTCCCGGGCTTGCAGAGTGAGGAACAAAAGAAGAAGAGTTGAGGGAGGGGGGGGGCGAAGTGGGAAAAGGGAGTGTGGTTGAAATTAAGTGGCCTTGTTGTTGTTCAGTGAAATCAATTTATCGAATACATTAAAGAGTAAGCAGCTAGGCAATTGTTTGAGTCGGGAGAAGAGAGGCTTGGGTCCATGGTTGGGTACCGTGCTTTTGGGGGAAGGAGTTAACAACCGTGCGGCACCTTTTCATTTTTAAAATATGTGATTTTAGGGGGATTACTTCGTCTTGCACTTCCCCTTCTTGATATTAATCATACACCTTTGGGCTTGTGGGATGCTTTCATAGCAGTAGCGTTGTTGAACATGTCGGTTTTCTTTTTGACCTTTGACATGTTCCACTGAGACAAATCACTGTCGAAAGAGGTCGCATTTTTGAACATGCTCCTCATATCTGTGCAGTTCGATGTGTTCCACGTAGAGAGATCAGAGTTGAAAGCCGAGCAATCATTAAACATGTTGAACATATCCGTGCAGTTCGATGTGTTCCACTTAGAGAGGTCACAGTTGAAAGTCCGGCACAATTGAAACATGCTTCTCATATCCGTGCAGTTCAATGTTTTCCACTCAGAGAGGTCACAGTTGAAAGCCGAGCAACCACCAAACATGCTTCTCATATCCGTGCAGTTCGATGTGTTCCACTCGGAGAGGTCACAGTTGAAAGCCGAGCAGCCAATAAACATGCAATGCATATTCGTGCAGTTCGATGTGTTCCACTTAGAGATGTCTGAGTTGAAAGCCGAGCAGCAATTAAACATGCAGTACATATCCGTGCAGTTCGATGTGTTCCACAAAGAGATGTCAGAGTTGAAAGCTGAGCACAAACGAAACACGCAGTACATACTGGTGACATTCGAAACGTCCCATCGACTGAGGTCCTCATTGAATTCCTTCGCTCCCTTAAAGAGCTCATGAAAACTCGTAACCTCCGACACGTCCCAGTCTTCAATCTTGCCGTACTTCTCCTTTGCCTTGTTCTTATCCTGCACCCACTCCTTCGCTGCCTTCTTCAGCTGGTCGTTGCTTGTGAACTTGTTCCTCCCTCCTCCTCCTCCTCCAGGATCTGGGGGTGCTCCTGCAGCGAAAGCGGACATCGTGAACTTAAGAATCAGAACTCAGTGTACGTTATGACAAATCTTTTAAATATCGACTCCAGGGGCGTTCTTGGTGTCGGACTGGAGTAATTCAGGCACAAAAAGGTGCCAAATCCTTAGCACAGTTCCGATTGGACTTAATTAAAACTTTACTTTTACAGAGCTTCCTCCTAGCAAGCTATCCCTATCAAACCCTCGGGCGTTGACTCTAAGTTGGCGAGGCTCAAAGCTGAGATGCGATAAAATTCCAAGAAGGAATTACCTTGGCAATACTCCAAAACACCCCTAAACAAGTTTTCCTGGATCGATCTGATGAAAACAACTGTCAAACTAACTTGTTTCCCCTTCCCATGAGCGACCAGGTCATTCCTGTAATAGACACAGGAACCAACTCGTCCCCCCACCTGTTGCAGATAAAGAACGCCAAAGATGCCTGTTCAATAAATCACCTCCCTGCAAACTCCTTCATCGACCTTGCAAAGGGCCTTCTTCAGAATGAAGAGGTAGCCTCGGCCATATCGTACCACACGTCGCACGCGGACAACATGAAATACGACCCGTCCGTGCATTATCCCATCTCTGATGTTGTACATAATTACTTGTCTAATGTTTCCTGCGGCTTATAGGTGAGAGTGGACTGGAAACTTCAGGAGCACCACAACGAAGGCTATACTCCCCACGAACAATGCTTACTTCCAAAATGCTTACTTCCAATTAAATTTTTTCCTTTTGGCGACTCTCGTTTCGTCCCACCCTCATCTCACAGACTTAATAGCCTAAAGGGTGACCCTTCTCCATTTGTTCGTCGTTTCCTCTGGCAATTTTACCAGCTCCTTCCCCCCCATATCAAAGACGCATCGTCCCACCCTCCGACTAGAATCCTTCCTCCCCAGATCTACGTACCACTCTTCAACTTCATACTCTTGAACGTACAAGTTAGGTGGTGCTGCTTACAGCAGACTCACTTCGGTAGCTGCTATATTAACTGGAGGTGAGCGCCGCGGAAATTGAAATGGCTGCGTCTTAAGATATTTTACTGCTAACCCCCACTCTCCTTACCCCCTCCTCTATTTCAGGTTCACTTCTACCTCAGTGACAGACTACGTCGATCTCGACCACCAGAAGATATCAACCCTTGCGTTTTTCCCCATAGCAAGTATCGATCCCGAGTCTGTCCTAAATTGGCTTGAGAATCTCTCCGTAGAAAGGGCCGTGTTGAAACACTTTAGGGTAGGGAGTTTCTTACACTCGAAATTTTTGGGGGGGAAAAGGGAGAGGGACAGGATAAGGGTTGTGCCGATTTCTAGGGTTACTAATGTGAGAGAGAGAGGGGAAAAGCGAGAGCAGTAAAAGAGAGAGCAGTTACGCATGTGGTTTTCTCAGTTGTGCTTTCGCAAACTCTTTATACCAAGAAGAGTTCGCATCTCTAACACCCCCCTCTTACCCCTCCCCCCCCCCCCCCAACTCTCAGGTAAAGACGATGGATCTGGATAGATTCTTCATCGTAGTCTTACGTAAGTACTACAGCTTTCGTAAGGTCCCAATATTCACTCCTTCAGGATTAGTGACCCGTCGCGGTCGGGACTTGGCTGGGTATGATTACGAGGTTTTACAGAAGGAAGGGGAGTTTTATAAAAGGGCGAAGAAAGCTGTTAATAGACTTAGGGGTGAACTCGAGAAGAAGGATAGGAACAGGAGCGTGTTGATGTGTTGACTGTGTTATGTACAAGGTCTTGATCAAATGGATTTGTTCTATATTTACATTCAGACTTATAAATAATTCAATTCCTGTAACGATCCTCCTCCACGAACCGTTCCAAACCCCCTTTTCAGAGCACGTACATCCTCCTCCTTCCCTTAACGTTAACCCATACCTCCCCTTTAAATATCTTAACCCACCCTCCCCCGCTCTTGCATCCTCTAACTATTCTTTCCCCTCCTTTACTTTCCGAAAGGCTTGTAACAACGTACGTTCCGGGTTTTGTGGGTTTACCTACCCCCCCTGACCGTTCTCTGATCCCCATTATTTCACCAGCGTTAACAGGTACGACTTCAAGTTGACAGCCAGGTGCGATTACGTAATCCCCTTTATCTTTTACTCCCCCTCCGATAGAATCTTGACAGAAGCTTGAGGATGGTGTACTATCAAACACCCCGAGTTCCTTCATGTCTATTTGGTAGTTATCGTAAAGTCGTTTTAACCTCTTGGTTGCTCTACCTCCAACCCAAACCCTCTCCATATTATTTCCCCCTCCCCCTCTCTCAGACTTTCTTTTATTTACCCCCTGTGAGATGGTAGGGGGGGAAGGGGAAGACTTTAATATCTCTAAACGGACGGTGCGGTAACCGACGCGATCACGCATGTTTGAGCTTAACTTTGACCTTGATTTTATGTTGTATTGTGTTGGGGGGGTTGGTTTTGGTGGGAAGGAGGAAGAGGTGGAGGTGGGGGAGGGGTGGTTGTTGGGGGGTATTAATATGTCAGATAGGTAATCGTAGACATCTTTGTTTGAGGACGTTGTGTTTGAGCTGGTGATTGTGGAGTGGTAGGATTTGGATGATGAGGATTTGGATGATTGATTTGATGACTTTTCTTTTCTTTTCTTTCTTTTTACTGTATCATTCAGTGTATTATTATCAACATTGTCGGTGTTTGCGTTTGAAAGAGTTGTAGAGGAATTTGTGTGGGAGTTTGTAGGGGCCAGTGAGGTTAATGAGGAGTAAATTATGTGATCTGTTGGCTTATCTGCGTTAGATTGTGCCATATGTACGTATGTGTACGTATGTGTATGTATTTGTGTGTGTGTGTATGTGCGTCTGTGTATGTAGCACAGTGTATGCACAGTGATGAAGCAAGGGATAATTGGATGTGCTATTATTTGGAGCTTTAAGGTGTATATTTCAATACTAAATGTGTGTGTGTGACTAATCTGGGTGTAAAAATTACGTTATTGGATAATATTCGAATATACGTTTAAAATGAGAGAGAAAATGGACCTAAAATGAGAGACTTTCCCTTTCTTTTCTGCCCCTCCTTTCTCCATTTTCATTTTCTCACATTTTCTCCCATTTAATAACTACATCTTCATATATATCCCTCGCAACCCATTTACTATACTATATATCCCTAAAACTAATAAAACAAACGAAATTAGGTACAAATAGGCGAATAATTCCACCTCCCTCGGATACCCCTCCTCAAAAAATGGGTAAATCAAAGTCAAAGAAGTCCTCCGAACCCCCAAAATGTGCCTGCGATCACCCCTACAACTGCGATTGCGGTAACCGTCCCCCCCGTCCAAGCAGGGGTCATAAATGGGACCCCTTAACCCAGAGTTGGGGAGGTAAGGGACACAAGCAGAAAGGTGCGACGATAGCTGGGGCAGTCGTTGGGAAGAAGGAGGCTGTTAATAGGGGGGGGGTCGAGGTTAAGGAAGGACAGAAGGTACCGTCGATGCTAATGTCTGAATGGTGCAAGAAGGGTAAAAGGAGGCCCCCAAAATTCAAGAACTTGGGTGACTCGGGAAAGTTCAGGTTCCGTGTGATCCTCCCTGACACAAAGAACCCCGCCAAGGACCTTTGCTTCGTTAGCGGCACTGACGCTAGGAGCGAGGACGTGGGGAAGGAGGAGGTATGTCTGGTTGCACTCAACCAACTCGAAGGGAAGAAGGGACTCGACCTTTACTTACCTGAGCCCTACAAAACTCAGTGGAGGGTCATGCAAGGCGGGGGAACAAGGGATGACAAGACACAAGGTAGGAGGGGTAAGGCTGGGTCCGCAGGTGCGGGCGAAGGGGGAGGTAATTCGGGTGTGAGCATGGGAAAACCGCCGACAAGACTGGTTATGCAGAACAGGTTCGCTAGTAAGGACGAGGAGAACAAGCACAACGAGACGGCTGGGAAACTGAGGAAGGAGACTATGCAGAAGAGGGAGAACAGGAAGGCGGCTAACAAACCGTACGGCGTATCCATGTCGGGAAAGGTTAGGGCGGCTGTCGAAAAGGTCGTGGGACTCAAGGGTGGTTTAAACGCGCACGCCGGAAACCTCAATGACAACTCGGGAAAGGGGAGCATTATCGAGTACTTAAGGGACCCGAACACGGGAGGATTCACCCTTGAACAGGCCTCGATTGCGGCTCGGTGCAACGCTAACATTGTAGACGCCATTTGCTGGCTGGTTAGGAGAATGGAGGAGAAGGAACTACCGGGGAAATGGAAACCTAAAGACGGGGTTGGGGGGGTGGAGGTTGTGGGGAAATGTTATACTAATGATGGGGGGGAGAGTAGAGAAGTTAAGGTTGGGAAGGGGAAGGATGGTAGAGGTGGGGGGGAAGGGAATGAAGGGGGGGTGAGGGGAGGGGTTGTTGTAGGAGGACCTAGTGAAGGGGATAGTGTGGAGGTTAAGGAAGGGTGGGAATTCGGGTTCGTTAAAAGGGATGTAGAGAAAGGGGAGGGGGAGGGGAAACTTATTGAAAGACTACACGATATTGCGTTGGGGGGGAAAATTGAAGGGGGGGAAGAGGAGGTATGCGATACTATGGAACAGGTGAGCATGGGGGGGAGAGGGAGACCTTTTGCTGGCAGAAGGAGGGGAAGGGGGGGGAGTGAAGGGGAAGTATAAAATATCTTATTCCCAACGATAATCGAAAACCGCACAACAACCAACCCACGATGTTTGACCCCCC
>BRYA01000078.1:50361-70792 GCA_030267965.1 Triparma columacea | reverse complement strand
GCATGAAGACTACTACGCAACATGGTCCCGACGTTCTCCCCGATCAAGTTCGGTTCGACCGAGTCTCCTTGCGAGGTGTTCCTCGTGGGCCTCTCGTCCTCCGCGATCTCAATGATCAGTCCGAAGGAATGTTCGAGAGGAGGAGTGGCAAGGGCCGCTACCTCGGTGACAGCATTGGCCGAAGTCGATTCACGGCGTTGGGAGTTCTCCTGGGAAGAGGGAAGGCCCTCTACCTTGGCAGCGGCACCAACAGTGGTCGATTCGCGGCGTTTGGGGAAATCCTGGGAAGAGGGGAGGGCTGACGGACGTAGGAAATGGTTTTAGTGCAAAACATACTGACTCCGCAAAGCCACTCATCAAACTGATTTCTCCGTTATCTCTCCCTCCTCCAACTCCCCATACCACCCCCATCTCACCTTGAAGACGCTCACTGTTCTCCTTGAGCCTTCTGCAACCTTCCCCTTCCCGAGAGTCTACAACCAAGGTGGTGTTCCTCGAGACCTTGTCATCCCCCGCGATCTCAGTCGAGTCGTCGTGACTTGCACTCTCAACCGTCAATCCGAAGGAAGGTCCCCGAGGTGTAGTAAATGCCGCTACCTTGGCGTAAGTGGTAACCGAAGTTGACGGGCGACGTTTAGGCTTCTTCTGGGAGGAGGGAATGCAACTGCGCTGCTGGATTGCGGAGAGCAATGTGTCGTGCCTGTTCCCTCTCGCCGATCCAACCCCTTCTTTCTTCCCCTTATCGATTAGCCCGCTCCGGCTGATAACAAGGTTTGCATTGTCAGCCTTGTCAACGACGTCAACGCGTAGTGGAAAGAAATTGACGTGGGCGCTCGTCGCAAATGAGGAATGGGATGTGGCTGTGCAAAGAGGAGGGGGGGAGGGCAATGCGAAGAACGGATTGCGGTTAGAAAAGCACTTGCAAAAGCCAATCCCCCTCCCCTCTTCATCTTCCTTTGCCCCCCCCCTGTTTCCCCTCGCCACCCTCACCTTCGGTGGCCACCCGACGTTCTCCTTCCTCGTCCCCCTTGTCACGTCGCCCACCTTGGCCCATGTCGACCCCTTCCCTCTCGAACAACGGCTATCTGTGAGCGTGTAAGAGCAGATGGGTTGGGTGGGGAGTGGGGAGGGTTACCGGGGGTGGTTAGAGGTGATTGATTGATTTCGTAAATATGGGTAATGCGGGGTTTTCTTGGCTCTAAATGTGATGCTCGGGATTCATCAAACAAAGTTAGAGGTAAAATCCCGTAGAAAATCTACAAGAGAGCTTAAAATATCCTTTGCTTAAAAAGATCTCACCACGGCATGGGCATGATATGAAGTCCTATTTCTCCCCTGCAATGACGATTTCAGACAATACATCTCAATCAATCCTAGCTGACTGCTACAATGTAACCCCAATTGCTCACCTAGGTACCAATAATCACGTTGTGCTGAAATGTGGCTGAAATGTGGCTGAATTTAATTAAAGATTCGGGTTACCCGGTATTGTCCAGAAAGTTACTCCAAAGTGGCAGCTCTATTCAAAGTTCAAGATCAAAAAAAGACCAGGCCCAGGAGCTGGAGTATTCGCTCATAAATATAAAGAATATGTTTGCGTATACATCGTCGCGACATTCTTCATTTATAAAAGCACACTTAAACCTCGTTCCACCCCTCAGTATTTCTCACCTCACCACCGAAGATTTCCTCCCTCTCAAGTATTCCACGCAAAGCCTCCTGTTCTGTCGCCGTCAAGGGCAGCTCTTTTATGTCGCCGTTGAAGGCGAATCCCTTGACTTCCTTCAGACTCCTTGATGCTTTTAACATTCTCTCCAACTCAAAGCTATTCTTTACGCCGAGTAAGGTGCAGGGAACCGCCTCGATGGCCAACGAGTAGATGGTCGCAAGGTGCTGCGAGAGGGGGAGGGGGGGAGGGGGGGAATTAGTTGAAGGGGGTGGAGGGGGGGAATACGAGGCCCAGGCAAACCCTCGCAACCCTCGCAAACCCTCGCAAACCCTCGCAAACCCTCACCGGCAAGCTAGCTCCTGCATCCTCACACAGGACGTTGGCCTTTTTGCATCTGTCCTTCAGTTCAGCGGGAGCCGGGTGCCAGCTCGGTGGATCCCCCGGCGTGAGAAGCCCCATGGATAGGGGCGCTGCTGCCAGCAACGCGATGTCATTATTTTTGCACAGCTCGCTGAAGGACGAGCTCAGGAGGGTGACGTCGTGTAAATTGAGATGGCCGTACGACAGGGACTGGTCAATTTTCACGGTGCTCCTCTCAATGATCTCCCTCTGCACTTGAAGTGGATATCCGGTTATTCCTATCCTCCTAATAATTCCCTTCTCCCTCATCTCGTCCAAGGCTACCAGAACTTCGCCGACGATGATGGACAGGTCCTCGCAAAATTCGGGATCGTGCACCTGAACGCAGTCGAGATAATCGACGTTAAGAACTTTGAGGCTATTCTGGACGGATTTGTAGGTCTTCTCCTTAGTAAAGTCAAACATCTTGTCAGTCTTTGCGTATCTTCCGACCTTCGTGTGGATGTAGAAAGACGATCTCGGGAGTTTTTTTATTGCCATGCCGACTACCCTCTCCGAGTCACCGTACCATGGGGCAGTATCGAGAACGTTCACCCCGGACTTCACCGTGTTGATAATCAATTCGACCCACCCTTCTTCTTGCTTGCTGCAAGGGAGAGCGAAATTATGTGCCCATTAGATATATGAAGTGCGCTATGAGTCGCCATTACCCTCACCCCTCCTTGCTCTACAAACACCCATTCTCACCTAACCTCTTCCCCAAATATGTCTGAGAAGGACGAACATCCCAGGCCGACGATTGAAAGGCTCCGATCCCCCGTCCGCCTGTAGGGCATCATGGAGACGACTTCTTTTTCATGAAAACCTTCGACAAAAGTTGCTGGAAGAACTCCCCCTTCTGCATGCATACAACAAAGTCAGACAAAGGGTTTTTATTGGAAAAGCTGGATGTATTAGCCTTCCTCTTCCGTATTGCCATCTCCCTCACCTTCCTTCTTCATCTTGTCAACCTCTTTGAGGTCCTTCTCGAACTTGTTCATATTATCCTTCACCCCCTGATGCCGCGCGTTGAGTGGTTAGTATTGAAACCGGTTCCTGGTTGATTCCTCTCAATCCACTTCCTCGTCTCACCTGTTCCTTTAGCTCCTTCACGGCCTCCCTCCTATCGTTCAAATCCTTCCAGTACTCCTCGAAGTACTCCGCCCTTGCTTTCTCACAAAGCGCCAAGAATTCGTCAACGCCGTCCCCGGTCGCGGCGCTTACTCCGCATCTGTTGAGTGTGGAGTAAAATTCGTCGAGCGTGAGAGCCATAGACCTGTTGAGGGAGTCGTAATACGACCCTCCTGATGATTCCTGGGCGTCCATAGCTTCCTGAAACTTGTCGTAATCTGCGAGAGGGGGAGGGGGGAGGGGGGGAGGGGGGGAGGGGGGGGGTTAGTTGAAGGGGGTGGGGGAGGGGAATACGAGGCCCAGGCAAACCCTCGCAAACCCTCGCAAACTCCTCACCTGACATCCATGACTCTACCGTGTCACTGCTGACAACATCGGTCTTGTTAAAGGCGACGACCATGGGGAGGCGGCTGCGGTACATCATCGAGCACGAGTAAAGCATGTTGCTCATAAATGTCGAGGGGTTGACGCAGCGGGGAGTGTCAACTACGAAGGAGAGGATAGTGGGGAAGCTGGAAGCGAGGGACTCAGTTACTATCTGACCGCTGGCGGACCAGGTGAAGCTCTCGATCTGGCCAGGGGTGTCGACAATTACGTAGTCAATGTCCCTCTCTTCCTCAACGCGCTTCTCCAGGATGCCCATAACGACGTCGAACTTGGTTGCAAAGAGGTTCAAGCTCGTGACAATGGCCCCGTTGGGGCCCAGATTGTACTCACTCATGACGTTCTTGTAGTCAACAGTATCTCGGATGTCTATCTGTGGAGGGTATGGCATTGCGGTGCAGGCTGGGTCGAGGTTGATCTGTAGAGGTGTGGGGGGGGTGAGAGGGGGGGGGGGAAGGTGAGGGTTAGAGGAGGTGTTTGTATCTTTCGCGTCTCCAGGATACTCTCATCGCGCCCTTTACACCAATGACTTACATAATAACCCTTTCCAACTTTCCCATCATCACTCCTACAGATAATCCCAGAGCTTATCTCCCTGTGGAGACGAGTGAGGAATGTTGTTTTCCCACTACCAGCCATCCCTACGACTATTATAACGGTGGGACGCTTCTTAACTTCCTCTAGCGGGGGGATTGGTGACGATGATTGTTGGTCAAACGCAGACATTAAAAATGGAGAAGGTGTGGATGTCCGAAACCAGACCAACCCATCAATTTCATTCGGGCTTCCGCCAATAAAACAACATTTTTAGAGTGAGATTCGATACGGCCTGCAACCCCCATGCTTTTAAGCTTATCTTAACACCTGTTTCTGAATTATTGAGGCCCGAACGTGAATATTGAAGAAATTAAGGGCAATTATTCCAGAATCGTCGACCTTGCCTTTGGAGAGCCTAATTATAATCCTCTTCCTGATTCCACTGATCATTTGAGCTAATTATCGCCTTCCCTCGTCTCTCAATCCCCACCGCAGTCAAATGACGAACTCGGAAGTATCACCGTTCTTCTCCCAGTCTCTTGTCTACCTCATCTCCCTTCCTCCCTCTGCATTGGGTGAGGCCGGAGGATGTGGCGTTGTGGCTTGTAGCTCCCCTTTTTTCCAAACTTCTTACCCCAACCCCTACTTTCCACCCCCGTGCGCTCGCGCAGCCGACCCCAAGGGCTCCATAATTGCATCCCTCCATACCAATATCCTAAAATATGACCCCCGAATTTCCGGGGTCCTCATATCCTTCAAGGACATATCCTTCGCGAAAGACAAGTGCGTCGGCACTATCATGAACGAGCAGGCCTGGATCAACTTTAACGTCGAGTGCACCGGGACGATATTCGTCCCCAAGGTCGGCCAGTCTCTCACAGGTACTGTCAACAAGTGCTCCAGTGGACATATTGGACTCCTGGCTTATGGTTTTTTCAATGCGAGCATACCAGAGTCGTCGCTAAGTGGTAACGGTAATATGAAGTTCAGCGAGGGAGGTGAGGGGGAGGAGGAGGGAGAGTGGAAGGGTGAAGACGGGGAAATTATAGGATTGGGTAGCAACGTCAACTTCGTCATCAAGAAAATTCACCACCTCGAGGGCGTCGTCTCCATCGAGGGGGAGCTAATTAGATAATCGTTGCAAGTATGAAAAATGAACGAAGTGTCTATCCTGGATGTGGCAACTCAACTCAGCGCCTAATATCCCAATCTTTTGTGAAATCAATATTACCATATTACCCTGGGAACCCATAATGCCCCTAACCCTCTTTACTTGGTAACATATCGCGTATTCGGTCATGTGCCAGTGCAACTTTCTGGTCTTATTCACTTATTTTCGAAATAATATTTTTTTAAAACGTCTTATTGCAAATTATAATTTTTGTTAATTTGTACCATATATTAAACTTCATGTCTGATATAGATTATAGATCTTCAAAATGTTGTATCAAAAATCACATATTTCAAATAATTCTAAATGTTATTATAAACAATTATTGAATTAGAATTATCAATATATTTCTAAATTTGAAGTTTGAATAACTGCAAGGTTTATAATCAATTTTTGTAAAAAAAACATTTTTTGAATTTCAATAAGGGTTACAATCTGTCCCTAATGTATGTATTGTATCATATATAAATATATTGGAGCTTTCAGATAACATTTGAATGTGATTACACCGGGAAAAAAATTAGAATTTTTTTTTTGGGACCCCCTGACAGACAGATATTCTTTCTTGCTTGCAAGCAGGTATCGACAAGACACCCCCCATCACTGACTTTCCCCATGCCTGAATTGTCATCCACGCGCTTCGTTGATATCCCCGAGGCGATATTCTCTGATCATATTCTCCTTCCTCACTTGGACCTCCTCTCTTTCGTCAACCTGTCAGAGACTTGTAAGTTCTTCCACGTTTTGTCCAGTCAGCCATCTTTCTGGCGGAACTTTATTGCACAGTACTACCCCCTGTATCCTCCTAATGCGTTGGGGGTGCACCCTAAAGTTGCCTTTGTTGCTCGAAGACGCAGTGATGCAGCGTGTAGGTGAGAATGGGTGTGGTGAGTCTACATCGAGTCTACATCCTAACCTCTCCTCACTACAGAAAGTTACACTTCGGCGAAGAGCATTCAGGCGACTTACAGTCGATCTGGAAAGGGCTCGGAGACACTCTCAGCACCAACGAATATGACTTCATCTGCCGAGAGCTGAGACCAGATGTTCAAAATGGCATCGTTCCGTCTTCTATCTCTATTTTATGCGAAGCCAACCTCTGCTTGGATGGCCCACGACAACAGAGGATGATGGTGGCTCTGCATGCGATTAACTTTCATTCGACCTTTCTTAGGTATTATCGCCTATTATTCAACGCTTTCAATGCAGATGTTACTGACAAAGGTAATCTGGAGGAGGGCATCTTGCTCATTAATAGAGTCTACCTCTCCACTCCCCAGCTGCTCAACCCGACGCTTTCTGATGGCGTCAAATCTACACTCGACGCGCTCGCTGACCAGGTTCGCACCCTCCTCCCTCCCTCTCCCAAACCTGACCCCAAGGATTGCTTTGTAGCTTGCAAGAAGGTCCTTTCCGATTTTGGTCTGCGTGGCAATGCGACGGACTACTATAACATCAACAACAGCCTCTTGAGTTCTGTTTTGGAGACGAGGCTTGGCATACCAATGTCGTTGGCTATCGTTTTCTCCTTGGTGAGCCGTCGAGTTGGTGTCGATGTCGATATTATTGGCCTCCCTGGTCATATCATTTGCGCGAGTGGGGATGCAGAAGAAAATGGCGAGCGAATTTACTTCGATGTCTTTCACGAAGACCGAAGTATTCTCGGGATGGAGGACATTGAGTCAATCGTGAATAGATACAATATTGCTTTTCACCAATCTATGCTTCAACCACTCTCTTCCACGGACGTCTGGGCCCGGACTCTTCGAAACATTGAGAATGCGCTAAAGGTGAGAATGGACCGAAAACCTATCAATGCGGGAAAGCAGAGCACGTACGCAGATCACAAACTAACCACCCCCGTTTCCCCTCCGCAGCACGTCACCCATAAAATCATGTTAAAACTGCAGCATGAGGACAAACCCCCTCCAAACGAGATGCCCCTCTTCCTAGAAATCTTCCGGGGTCAAACGAAACATTTGCTTGACAGTCACAGCTCCGCGAGATAGGACGCTCACCGTAATAAAAATGACATTGTTAGCACTCTAACCACACATTACATGAACATATTATTAGGCCCCCTCCCCCAACCCCTGTTTCTCCCCCAGCAATCCAAAGACTAGGAGAAGGATGCAGAAGATAGAAGCCGGGGTACCAATTTTGAGGAACATGGACGTTGTGAGATACGGCTTTCCAAAGTCGTCAAGAACGAGCAGAGAATAAACGTTAGGGAAGCTGCTAAAAGGGAACGCCATTGCCGCGCTGATAGCCAATGCTCCACCAAAGCTATAATTACGTGTAAAGAGTGTGAGCTGTAAGGATGCACAAAACGTGCGTTCTTGTCGTCCCTTGTATATACCCTCGCTCACCTGAATTCCTGGACGGCGTGAAAACTCTTCCCAATATGGGCCATAATCGGAACGAGGACAATGGCCGCCACACTGTGACTAACAAAAGTGGCCATCAAACTCGCCGCGAAGAAAACCTCGCAAGCAACCGTCACTCTGTTGTCAGGGAGAGCGTGCTTCATTGCTTTCACTATGTGTTCCAGGAGCTCGGACGACTCGACCACCTTCCCAAGCACGTTACTCCCTCCGAGCAAAAAGAGCGTGTGCCAGGCGAAGGAGTTCAAGTCAATCTCGGTAAGGACTCCGCTGCCGAACATGGTCGCCATAAAAAGGAGACTGCGACAGGAGAATGGTAGAAGAAGTGAAAGTGGTTAAGAAGTAAATGCAGCAGCATGTCAAATAATGCGTAAAACCCAAACCTTTCGCTGCTCTCTTTGCTCTTCATTCGCTTCCGCTCCAACTCACCTGATGATACCTAGGTCCCCAAAGACGAGCTTGGACGTGCCCGAGCAGGCCCAGGCCAGGATGGTGAGGCCGCTGAGAATACACACGGAGTAGGCCTTGAAGCCAAAGGGCTTCTCCTCGTAAATTATTTTGGGGATCGTCTTGACATCGTTTGGCTTCATTATGGCAACGATAAGGAGCCATGCTACCAGTGTTCCAACCAACGCAATGGGGGTGCTCAGCACGATCCATTCGCCAAAGCTCATCGGATACCCAGCAGAGTTCATTTGCTCGATGGCAATTATGTTTTGCAGCGACGAGATGGGGGTCATCATGCCCCCAAAGTTACAAGCAAAAGCGACTCCCAGGAGGAGCGCCTTCACGAACATGCTGTCGCTCCCAAAGTCGCTTATAATGGGACTTATCACGCTTATACACAGAACAGGCGCGGTGTGGTTGCTTATCCACATGCTCAAAAATAGTCCCAGAAGCATCATGGCTAGCAGGAAAAGCTTAGGCCTGCTCTCGAAGGCCCTCTGCAGCACCGAAGCGATTCTTCTCTCAACATTGCACCTACTGAAACAAGCAGAAACCGTGTAACCACCCAGGATGAGAAAGGTATTGTGGTTGAAGAAGCTGTGCAAAACAATGTTGGACGCCTGCGCGAGGAGGAAGGTGGTTAGGCGTAGTGCACGTTGAACTCCAATCCAGCCAGCACTTCTCGTCTCGTCTTCTCACCTCCTTGGGTTCTAGGGGGATATCTCCCCCCTCCCCCCTTAAGACCCTGAATAGCACGGCCAGGGGGGGAATGAGCATCGAAGTGGCGTGGAACGGGATGGCCTTGGTGATCCAAAGCGACACAACGAGGGTCAAAAACGCAAGAGCTCTGTTTGCGATATCATCATGCTCGAAAGGGGTCGCGTTGAAGGCGACCGCCGTAAGGATCGCTGTAAGGGCAACCGCCCAAGGCCTCGTACTCTTGTCTGAGCCGAAAAAGGTACCGAGCGCCTCTCTAAATTTCCCCTGTTCCCCGATGATATTTTGGGATCTCCCAGGGTTCACTATAATCGCCTGAGCATCAGTCTTAAAGTCCATCAGCTTATCTCGTGACACCAAGCTCGTCGTCTTCTCGACCAGTTTAATTACGGCCGAGCTCCGCATGAACTGGCGGTTCTTCAGATTCTCCATGAACTTGGGAAGGAAATCCCTGTGCACTGTCTTATCGAACTTCTTGACGATCTTTCTAAATCCCGTCCCGTTGAGCCTCACGAACTCTTGCAGTTGCATCAGCTCGATGTAGAGCTTCTTCACGGACCGGAGGTCGGGGGCGGCAGAACCCGCCAAAGTTAGCTTCCTCACCCTGTTCATTCCACTAAGGTTCGTACTTCGAAAGGATTGTTGTGAAAGGTTTAGTGAATGTATGAAATCCTGACAGGTTCCCTCGGGTTCGTGAAATCGTTCTCCGTCCTCACCTACTGCCCCTTCCCTTCCTTTCCGGTGACGTCATCCCCATTGCGCTCTCGTGAACGTAGAAGCTCTCCAGCGTCATCTCGTACTCGGCAACCTTGCCTTCGAAGAAAGAGTCCACCTTGTTGAGGTCAGCCTCTATCATGTCCCAGAACTTTTCTATCTCCACCTCGAGGGACGTGAAGGCACTGAGCTCCTCGGAGGAGGCGTAAGTATCGTAAGTCTTGGCAGCAATATGTCGGAGGAGGGGGGACGCTTCTCCCCCTCGCTCCTTCCTCGTAGGGGAGAGGCTCTTCTTCCTCTGCTTCCTCTTCGTCTTTTCGATCTTTGAGTTCCTCGGATGTATGGACGTCGTGGGAATTGGGACAGAAGGAGGGATAACTATGGGGACGGAGGACGAAGCCGAGCTGGAGTGGCGGGGGGGTCGGATTTGCGATCCGCCCAATAGCGATGTCGTCTCGGTCGGGGTGGTGGTGGTGGCTGCATGGGAGGTTTCTAAAGATTTGAGGTTGCTGTTGCTGTTGCTGTTGCTGTTGCTGTTGCTGCTGTTGCTGCTGCTGTTGCTAATCACGTCCTGGAAGTTAAAAGCCTTGGCCCTCGTTTCCGACGAGATGGAACGGTTCGAACCGGCAGCGTTTATTGGGGATTTGGTGGATGAGGCGAGGTTCGTTATTGCGGGGGGTGGAAGGACAAGGGGGAGCTCGTTGTCGATGTGCTCTGTGGCGGCAGAGGAAGAAGACCTCGAATTTTTCTTCTTTGGGTGTGGCATCTCACCGCCTCCCCTACCCCTCTCCAGGTCTATTGAACTCGGGTCCTGGCTCCCATCGAGATTCAAGGTTAATGCGTCCAGGCGCTCCTTGGACTCCACAGAAGCCATTCTTAAAGTATTGTGGCTCTTTCTAATATTTGCTATCGCGTCCTTTGCGTGCTCCCTCATGACCCCCGCCACCTGCTCCTCGTCACTGTCCTCTGACCTTGCCATACTCAAGCCGAAGTTCTTCTTCTGATACTTCAACCATTGAGAGCGAAGGTAGGCACACTTCTCGATATGCCTCTTCAGGCGCGCGTAGCCGACGTAATTGGGACGGAATTCTTCCACTGACTGGGATTCCAAGATGGCCCCGAACTTGACCATGCTAAGGGAGTCAGGAAATTGTAGATGATAAGCAACAAACGGTTATTTAAAAGTGCGCAAGGCAAGACGGTATACTATTGTCTTCCTCACTTCGGTGGGTTATTGACACGAAACGATTTCAAGACCAATCAAAATTATGGAACAATTTGAGGGATTAGCGACGGCGCCTCAGCGAGTCTTGACCAGGGACGAGAGTGTTGATGTTGACGAGGACACCGCATATTGCTCGCTTTGCGAACATGTCGCTCAAAGAGAACAAGAAGAAAATCAAGAAACTCTCGTAAACCTAAAAAGTGATTTTGAGAGTTACGTGAGTCGCCAGCAAGCCTTGATCGCAAGTTTGATTGAATGGGGCCCAGTATCTCCTTCCTACGGTGAGCCGCCTCCACCTTCTTCTTCTAACAACCCTGGCCACCTTGAAGGGGAAAACCAAACTTTGAACGAGGCGGCTCTGGCTTTACATGAACAGGTTCAAGAGCTATCCTTGGAGAACCACCAACTTAGGGCGACCATCGAGGCTTTACAGAAGAGCTTTCATGGCGAGGTTCAGCGTAGAAAGCGCCTGCACAACAAGCTGCAGGACCTCAAAGGGAAAATCAGAGTCTTTGTAAGAATCCGACCTCTTTCACCTCGTGAGGAGGCCGGAGGGTGCCGCCACGTGCTACTGAAGGACGGGAGAGAGGGAAGTTTAGCGATGTTACCCGACGAAAAGAGGCGGCTTGGTGCGAAGGCGTGGGATTTCGATGGCGTTTTCGGCGGTGCAGAGGGTCAGGCCGAAGTGTTTCTAGAGGTTTCGGGACTCGTGGTGAGCGCGGTAGACGGACATAACGTCTGCCTTTTCGCGTACGGTCAAACAGGGTCAGGGAAAACACATACCATGTTCGGGGACGAGGGGTCAGAGGCCGGGATTTCGCCAAGGGCAGCTGGAGAACTTTTTAAGGTCTTGGAGAAGTCGAAAGAGGGGGGTTCGATGGCAAGCTGGAACCTATCAGTCACGATGCTGGAACTATACAACGATCATATATACGATTTGATAAAGGGAAAGGGAGAGAAAGTGTCATTAAAGTTTGGGGGAAAGTCAGTGGAGATGATAGGGGCAGAGTCGGAGGAAGTATTCAGTGAAGCAGCGCTGTTGGCCGTTCTTCGTCGTGGTTCGGAGAGGAGGAGGTGAGCAGGGCGTCTAGTATATATAGTACAATGTAGCGCCGCTACGTCCGTCCTCGCTGCTCACCTTCATCTAAAATCGTCAATGTGCGCATGCTCACAACGCAGGACGAGCTCAACGGCAATGAACGCTGACAGCTCGAGATCTCACATGGTCCTCCAGATAACGATCAGCTCCCTTAGTGTCACCGGGAGGGAGACCACTGGTAAGGTCACAATTGTTGACTTGGCGGGTTCAGAGCGTCTCTCAAAGATGGGGAAGGTGGCGGACGAACAACTCAGAGAGACTAGGTCCATAAACAAATCCTTGTCCAGCTTGGGGGACGTCATCGCCGCTTTGAAGAAGAAATCTGCGCACATCCCGTACCGAAATCACCCTCTCACTGCGCTCTTGTCGGACAGTCTCGGTGGATCCAGCAAGACCCTTCTTTTCGTTTGCTGCTCTCCCGCCGACTACAATCGCAGCGAGAGCGTTGGTAGCCTTGACTTCGCGTTCAGGTGCAGAGGGGTTGGGGGGAGAGGAGATATCTCAAGCACCAAGAAGGAGAACGTTTCGGGGAGGGAAAATGCTGCTGCCAGCAAGGCGGCCAGCAAGGCGGACAGCAAGGCGCCCCGGTAATATGTGGGCATGCAGTGAACAGTGGGTAAGGAAGAAATCACAGCAGTTGGGTCGCGAAGAATGCACATGGTCCATTTTTTCATTAACTGGCGACTCGCCTGCGCACGGTGCACGTCCCCGCCTCTTCACATCCCCCCCAACCCCCTTCCCCCGAACGCCTAGGGTACCAACTCGACCTCCTTGCTGATGACCCTCGACTTAATGGCATCATAACGAGCAAGGATCATGTGGCCGTGCTTGTAGTCCGAAAAGTCCGGCTCGTCAGCATCGCCGTTGCTAACCCACTGGGACCCGTTAGAGACCATCTTAGCCAGGAGGTATGTGTTGTCGTGGGGAGGGTCGACCATTCGAGTGGTCTGCATATCATCGAGCTTTTGGAGGCTAAGGTCGAGTTCA
Source organism: Triparma columacea (assembly GCA_030267965.1). Taxonomy (NCBI): domain Eukaryota; class Bolidophyceae; order Parmales; family Triparmaceae; genus Triparma; species Triparma columacea. Next base: position 57,928 of record BRYA01000078.1, on the reverse strand, counting down.
GGTTTGTTGTCGAGGAGCTTGGAGGGCATGTGCTTGAGTACTGTGGGCGGCGGGGGGGGGGGGGGTTAGGATTGGGGGTTGCGAAAATGTCTTTCATTGCCGGGAGGGCAAGTGGGCAGGGGCGAGCTCACCTGTCTCCTTCATGTGCTTGCGCAGGAGTTTCGTGTAGCCAGCGCAGAACTTCATTTCCTTGGGGGAGAGGAAGGTGACAGTGACCGTCTCATCTGCGTGTGCGGGAGGTAGTGGAGACAATATGTATGTAAGAGGTGAGCGAGACGACGAAGAGCTTCACTCCTTCGCTCCTTCGCTCCATTGATCCTCCCACTTCCTCCCCCTCACCTTCAGCATTCGTCTTGTACTCCTTCCCGTCAGGGAACTGGGACATGTACCACAGAGCATTCCTCTCAATCTTTCTCAGGCGGACCCTCAGGTAGTCGACAAGGACGTACTTCACGCGGTCAACCTCAGTCTGATACATGCTCAGCTGCAAAGCAGCCATGGGATCAGCTACACTCTCCTCCAACTGGTCAATCACAGCCAGCTGGTTCTTGAGAAGCAGGGTCAAGCACTCTACCAGGTCAACATCGATGGGCAACAAGGACGGCGAGGCCACCTCGTTGACCCAGCACTGCTGGAGCAACGCCATTTCAGAAGTGGAATCGTCACCCCCAATGGAATCAGCACCATCGTCAGACATGGCGTCGTCTATGCTATTAACGGTGTGCTGTGTGAAGTCAGCAACTCCTCCGAACATGTCAGCGGCATCGTCGATGTTTAGGGCAGCCATAATTGCAGAGGGTGGGAAATGGCGGGGGGAGGAGCCAGAGGAGAGGGGAGGGTAGGGAGGGATTACCGGAAGCAGTAAGGGAGTAAGAGAAGCTCTCTTAATAAGTATTTATCACGCAATCGGCGAGAAATTAACTTTTAGGCGCGAGAAATGGAGGATTTATTTGGAGATTGTTTTTGTCAAATTCCGGATTCTAACAAGCAATTATTGCTTGTTGAACCCGTTGATTTTTGCTCTGGTGAGGAAGCGCGAAAGCTAATTGAGACGTCAAAGACCAAAGTTACCCAAAAGAAGACTCAGGAACACCCCCAAATACTCCAGATATGCCCGTTTGGAGTAGTTGAAAGGAAAGATTTATGCGCGCCTCCGACTGTAATGGCCCATAACTCCCTTATAATTACACATCTATGCAAGACAAGCAAGACTACGATACATCATATAAGCAACCTTCTTGTCAACCCCACTTTGACGTCGAATGTATCTTAACTCACCCCTTATCCCCCTCGTCTTGACCAGATCATGAAAGCTGCCCTTTTTTTGTCCACCCTGCTTGCCACCGCCTCTGCATTCACAGCCCCCATGGCTGCCAAGCCTTCCACGGCCCTCTCATCCTCCCTCGATGGCGCCATCGGTCTCACTGTGGAGACTGGGCGCAAGTGCCCCCCGCTGGGAGCCAAGATCCTTGAGGGAACCGGGCCCGAGGCTCTGGCCTGGTTCGAGAACGCTGAATTGAAGCACGGGCGTATCGCCATGGTTGCTACGATCGGATTTATGGTCCAGAAGTACGGGGTCCACTTCCCCCTTTACCTTGGTCCCTCGGGATCTAATGTGTTCCACCCTACCGTAACCAGCGGGGACTGGATGCTCTCCAGCTCCAGCGGCGTTACCTTCTCTGACATCGCCGCTGCCGCTCCCCTTGACGCCGTCAAGATGGTCCCCGCTGGGGGATGGTTGCAGATCCTTTTCGTTGCTGGTTGGTTTGAGTGCGTCGCCTACCAGCGCCAGTACAACGAGGGGGGCCGTGTCCCTGGGGACTACGGCTACGACCCCCTTGGATTCACAAAGAGGGAGGGGGGGCTTGACAGCCCCCAGCTCAAGAGCCTCAGGGTCAAGGAGATCAAAAACGGGAGGATTGCTATGCTCGCCATCTCTGGATGGGTGGCCAACGAAGTCATCCCCGGAGCCCTCCCCGTCTGGCACCCTTAGGTTACCTTTATAGGATTTTGGACACACCAACCCTCGACTAGGTTAGGGGTTCCCGTGACGGTTTGGAAGCGCATGGGGAGAGGCGATGATAAATAATATGCGTGGCATCCTGAGTTGCAAACTAAATCGATCGAGAGCTTGACTTAAATTCACGGAAATTGCGATGTGCCCAATTTCCTCACACGGCTCCTGCATCCCCTCCAACCCCCTCCCCCCAACTCAACTCTGATTGATTAACCAGTCGAGTACGTTCTCGATCCCCACGCTCTGGACCGCGCTGATCGGCATGACTATCCAGGGTGTCATCTGGATCTTCTCTAGCGCGAGCTTTTTGATCAACTCCGTCTCTGCCATGTGCGGTGACTGGGGGAAGGGGGAGGGGGGGGTGGTTGAGAATGGAGACTAACAAAAAGCTGACGACGCCGAAAGTCTCTTCAGCCCCTCTCCCCCTCCCACCCCCTTCTCTTTACCCCCAACCTCACCTTGTCAATCTTGTTGGCTAGAATGAGCATGGGAATCGGCTGCGTGTTTCCCCTCTCAGCCGAGATAACCAGCTTGTGCAGCTCCTTCTTTGCGATCGGTACCTTCTCGTAGTCCGCAACATCTACCACGAACAGTATTACGCTGCAACCTTCGGTGTATCTACCCCACTCACCCCTGAACTTCTCCTGTCCCCCAATATCCCAGCACTTCATCGTTATACCCTGCTTCTTCATTACCTTGACGCTGAGACCGATCGTCGGGACGGTTTCGACAGGTTCACCAGTGGCGAGCACACTCAACAGGGTAGATTTACCACTACGGTGGGGTTAGTTTGGACAGCAATTCGCAGCAACAACAGAGAGGAGGGTGAGATTGTGAGATCGAGACGTTGTTTGAGGAGAGAGGGCAGAAAAAGGTCTATTTCTGGATTTCCTTCGAAAATGCACCCACCAGACCAACGATGACCGCCGTTAACCCCCACGCTCATCATCCCTCCCCCCCCTCTCCACCTCCTCTCCCCCCAACATCCTACTGAAACAATATAACAAAACGATATTTACTCAAACTGATCAAAAAGGCTCATTTGCAAAGTTTCGTGACTCACCTATTCTCCAAGCCCACGAGAACGATATCCATTTTCTTGGTGTAAAAGGCCGCAAAGAGGCTGCTGATGAATTGACCCATGATATTCTCAAAAATGAAATCATTGAAATTCGTTCCCAAAAATCCGAACCGAACCATTCTACAGAAGAGAGATTCCCTGGCAATTTTTATCTTCAAATCGGGAAACACAAACATATTCATATACCTCACACCATAACCCTTACGATATTTGACCTTAGCAAACACAATCCAGCATCTTCCGCCATCAACAACATTTTTACCAAAATCTAAAATCCACATCATCCACATCTCCCCATGAAATTTGTCATATTTTCACTGCTCCTCTCCCCCCTAGCAACGTCATTCTCTCCACCACACAGTAATTACCCCCATAGAATCACCAGCCGAACGGCTTTGCGCGGTAAGCGAGGAAAGAGAAATGGTGACTCTGGTTCATCTTCCTCCCCGCCACCTTCAAAGTACCTTGACTTGGAGACAATTGACTGGTTCGACAAGTCCACGAACCTCAATGAGGTCAAGAATAGTATGAACGACTACGCCAGAGAGTACTACAAGACCGGGGGCTCTCCCCCGCAGAGTGTTTCTGCATCTCAGAACACGCCAAATGCCTCAAGTGGCTATGGCCCCTCGAAACAAAAGCCCAGAAACCCAAAGGCGCAGGGTAATGTCAACCCCATTTCCCAACTCCCGACACCCGAGGTCAGTCTCAACGACTTTGACTACGGTATGGTTAGGAAGACAGCTGCAAGGTGAGCAAATCTTCTACAAACCCTCTCTCGCCGCCCCCCCTCCAATTTTTATTAACCTCCATCCCCCCCCCAGGCCGGACGCAAAGTCACCAAAGAGAAGTGGCAAAAGCCCCCCTTCCTTTGGTTACGATGACGAATACGACCTCTCTTCCACCTCTTCAGACTCTGATTTCTTCGATGGCTTCAGCGCCGATGACCTCCTTTCGTCCTCCCTCGGCACCTCTCCTTCCATGGATGCCCCGAGCGGCAAGGAAATAAACGAAATGGCGGGAGAATCCGATGAAGGCGAGAAGGAGGAGACCGAAAAATTCGATTTCAACTACGAGGACGATGAGGAGGAGGAACCCGCCGGACCTCCTCCCACATTATACTCTGATAAATTGAACGCCCTAGAGGTGAGAAATGTTGTCTGGCGTCGGGCAATATCCTCGGTTTCCAACCCCCCCTTCCCCCCTCCCTCCCTACCCCCCCAATGCTCGCAGCTCGCCCCCCAGAAGCTCGCCTACCTCAAAGCCACCCCTCCCCGCACCCTCGAGGGCTACGAACACACCTTTGTCTCCGCTGTCGAAGCCCCCGCCCTCGGCAACCTCAAGGGCGTCTTCACCAATTTCGGTGTCGAATTCATCGCTAACTACGATGACTTCCAGGCGGCCACTCCGGGGGACCAGAAGCTGACAATCGAGGAGGCGGCGAGCTGGAAGGCGAGGGAGGTGTTCAGGGTGACCGGGATACCGACGATCACGAGTCAGACGAGCTTCGAAGTCGACGAGTTTACACCGCCGAGCGACCCCTTCGAAGATGATATCGGGGCGATATCTAGGGCAGAGGCACAGAAGGTTAGTTGAGTCTGGGGATGTTTGAATCGCCGTGCCGTGCTTCTCCTCACGGACGCCAACACTCACCAATCATCTTTTCTCGTCGCATCGCTCATCGCAGCTTCACGCAATCTCAGTAGCACCCCCTCGCGTCACCTCAGCCTACTGGTTCAACGACATCGGCGACCATGTCGAGTCCCTCGTCTCCGGACTCCTCCCCCACTCCCACCCCGACCGAATCTGCCGCTTCAAGACCTGCGTCTGTTATTACGATGGGGAGATGGAGGTCTTCGACTACGGCGCGGTGGACTTGGCGATGAAGTTCGTGAACTGTAACAAGGCTTTCATCTCTGTCAGCCACGCTATTACGAGCATAGGGAAGACGCTCAAGGACTCTTTTGACTGGGAGTACCAGGGGTGGATGAAGAAGAAGAAGGTGAGGGTGAGGGAGAAGGAGTTGTTATCAGAAAAGCCAAACTAACTCAGAAGCCTTCGCTATTCGCTTCGCTCATCGCACGCTCATCGCGCGAGCAGAAGGCCATGAAGGACAGGAGCAAGGTGAGGACGGACAAAAGCAATCAACATGACCATTCTGAGCGCTAACGCAACCCCTTCTGCCTGATCCACTGTGCTCTCTTTGCTCGTCACAGATCGGCTCGACGAACCTTATGGAGAGGGTCCTGAGGGATGGCAGGGTCCTTCCCAACAACATTGTCGACGTTTCCAAGTTCATGGACTCCATGATTGATGTCAACCTCATGGACGAGTGTGCTGCAGAGCTTGCAGAGCGCTTCCTCGACCTTAAGCCCACAAAGGTCCTCACGGTCGCCACCACCGGCCTCGTGGTGGCCATCCCGATCTCCAAGTACCTCCAGGTCCCCTGCGTCTATGCCCGGAAGCAGCGCACTGTCGTGATGTCCAACTGCTACCACGCGGCGTACAGCTCCAAGACGGTGGGCCAGAATAGGGAGCTCCTAGTTTCGAAGGATCACGTTGACAAGGAGGACCGCATACTAATCGTTGATGACTTCCTGTCCTCCGGATCGTCGCAGGAGGCCCTTCTGAGGATAATATCAGATGCAGGAGCCACGACTGTCGGGGTGGCTGTCCTGATAGAGAAACAGTACGACAAGGGGAGGAAGTCATTGAGCGGCTACAACGTGAGGACGGAGAGGTAAGAAAAGGGAAGAGCGAGCAAAGGACCTGAGCAGCACTTGGCGATAATCTTGTCCGCTAACGCATCCCTACCCGCGCTGTCGCAGCCTTGTTGCCATCAAAGACGTAATGGAGGGGACGATCAACTGTGTCACTGAGGATTAGTGCGGCGGCCATCAAAAAACTTTTAAAAAATACTGTTCATTTGAAAGAAGAAAAGGTTAACATCACTATCCACCACAACCCCCCCCCCCTCCCGCATCTCAATCGAAGTACTCCTGACCACTCTTGTAACCCGACCATTGGAGCTTGTCCTCGTACCTAGTCGTCCCGTTCAGTGTCTTGTCTCCGAATTTGTGAAGATCACAGAGGCTCTCAATGAACACAGCATCCCCCTCCTTCTTCCCCTTCACCTTGTCGAGCAGCTGCTCGCCCCTCAGCTTGCTCGCATTCCTGTTGTAGTTGGTCCGCTTCTTGAGGAGCGCAGAGGGGTGCACGGCAAGCTCCGGTTTCATCTTCGAGTCAATGTACATCGCGTGGTGCATGTCCTTCTTCTTGTTGTTGACGTTTGTCTCGCTAATGTACTTTTCCTTTTCCCTCTTCCTGAGCTCTTTCCATGTGATTGCGCTCATTTTCTCAACATGCCGCGCCCTGGCGTTCTTCTGGAACTCGGTTAGCTTGTCGATCTTGGCCTGCATCTTGTCCTCAAAGGCCTTGTCCCAGGCGGCCTCCTCCCTGGCGTCGATGGTCTTGAGCATCCGCCGGACGTTCTTGGCATCATCGTATTGCTTCAGGTGCGACAGTTTCACTTCGGCGTTCTTGTACTCCATTCGGGCCTTGCTGTACTTTATCCTCGGCTTCTCAATTCTGCTCATTTCAAGGGCCAGGTTCTCCCTCTGGATCTCAAACTCCCTCTCGGACTCTTCCACAAACTCCTTGCAGTGGGACTCAACTTGGCTCGTCCAGTCCCTGTGGCGACCCGAGAGCTGCTTGCTCTTGATCTTCTTGGCCTTGTCAAAGAGGCTCTTTTGTTTGTTTTGCCTAGCCATCTCATCCTTGGTCTGAAGTCCCCCGAACTCCGCCCGCAAACCCTCCAGTCTGAAACCCATCTCCTTTGCCTCGTCGAACTTCCCCATCTCCATTAGGGTCTTCAATCCCGACTCCATCTCCTTCTCTATTGTGCGAAACATGAGCACCTGCTCCCTCCTGTCAATCTTGTCATCAGGCTGCAAACCATTCTTCACGAAGGCATCCTTCACAGTCGCACAAGAGGCAAGGTCGTCAAGCCGCCTCGCCTGCAGGAACACGTCTTCTTCCATCTCTGTAAAAGGTAAGAAAGAAGGTCATCGAGGAGGGGAGGGTGAGAAAAGGAGAAACTGCAAAGGAAGCCGGTACATTGTTACAAGAAATGTCCGAAATATCGCTAACTACAAATCAATCCCCCCCTCAAACCCGATGAGGTGACCTCCAAGGCACATTTTTGCTCATCAGGAATCACTAACATCCCGAGGCAGTTAAGGTCTGATCATACCCTATTCCCCCTCCCCACCCCCCCAAACCCCCCTTGTAAGCATCCAACTGACCTTCATCACTGTAATCGTTGTCGATTTGCATTTTTCTGCTTTTCTGCTTCTTAAAATGGAAAATGTCCACAAAGGTCTTTCTCCAGCCCACAGGTCGGAGGAAAGCCAAAAATCCTCTCCGGGCACCTTTTTAAGAAAGCAGGGTTGCGGAGAAAAATCAGCGCA